>ML791866.1:113241-124899 GCA_009831015.1 Picea engelmannii
TTATTAAAGTTGGTAATAAAGAAGTATTTTTCCCATCCCACCATATGAGGTGTTCATAGTTTATTGCATACATGTTTGAATCTCTAACCCATTAATATTTAGATCAAATGCATGTAGAGTTTGTTGTGTATCTTGTGTGAATGCAGGTCAGCCATAGAGGAGAGTTGCAGTCAAGGAACAATCAAGTGTGAAGAAGGATCGATATCAAACATCCAAAATAAGGTATGCTTACTTAACTATGTATTTGCTTAATAATAATGGGGATTAGGTCTGGGACGACGGTAGAAAATAGGATTCTTTAGGTCTTTTCTGCATGCATAATTTATCCCTAGATGCTAGTCCAGAAAGGGATTTCCCACTCACAACAGAATTGGCGACCATACTGGGGAAATCTCTAGGGTTCCTGGGGATATTTTTGGGTATTTTTAAGAACTGGTTTCATTTTCCTGTTTTTTAAAGTTTCTGCAAAAGTCTGAGCTAACAGAGATTCTAGTCTTCCATACCAGTTATCTCTGTTTCTTTGCTTGACTGTAAATTTATTTTCAAGACCCACAAAGGTACACACGGCTTGTATAAGGTCTACATGCGTGTACCTGTGCCCTGCATTCCCACACCCCGCGTGTACATGCTAGTTGAGGAAGTGACAGTCACGTGTAACATTCCATAAAATTTCTTTTAAAGAGGCAGTCATCCTCTCCCCTGTCAGAATTTTTCCTTCTTAGGGGTTTTTTGGAACTCTTTCTAGTCTTTGTTGTTTGTAGTCGATAAGGTTTGTTCTATGAAGTTTTCCTTGAGTTGGTTTCTTTTTTCTGTTAAAGTAGGTGTTTGAGTCTTCAAGAGATCCTGGTTCTTAGTATCAGTGGTCTCTGCCTGGGCTAGGTTGTTTGTCTTTTTACCTAAGAGTTTCAGAGATACATTCGGCCTGTATAAGGCCAGCACACGTGTACACGCTTTCTGACATTACACAGCTCGCGTGCACACACTTGCTATTGAACTGTCAACGGTGTGCTTGTGGAGGAAATTTTTGTTGAAGGTAGGGAAATCATCCTTTCCTTTGATAAGAGTTATACCTCTTAGGTTTTTGGATCTCTTTCATAGCAGTCAGTGACTTAGGTTTGTTCACAACAATAACTTTCTTTTTCAGTTAGAAGTTTTCCTCAAAATTTTCTTTTATAGGGTTTTTAGACAAGTGTGAGAGTCTGATTTTAAGTTGTTTGTGTGTGATTTTTAAAGTGACTCTTTGCAATCTGCACTTAGGCCAGAAGTTTTTCTTGGTTTTGAATTGTTGATATTTTTCCTTTTTGCTTTGTCAGTATTCAAATAAAAAAAAATCTTTTATTGCTTTGATTGATTGAAAAGTGTTGTTTTGCATTAGTAACCAGGGAAAAGTCTTTTCTTTCATAAGTTCTTGACGGTTTACTTAGATCATAAGTAGCTCGTAGTCGAGTGAAATCCGTCTTTGAGTGTGTTGTTCAAAGATTTTAGAATTTTTTTTTAAGTTTGAAAAGTTGTTTAAGAGTGAAGTAAGGTAAAGGTTTTTGTTTCCAGCTTTCTGTTTATTTTACTTTCGTCTTTCAAACATCACTAGTTTCACTTTCATAACCTTTGACTTAAGACAAGCCATAAAATTTAATGCTAAATTTAAAATTCATTAGTCTTTTTATGTTTGTAGGGTCAACCAACTAGTTTAGGGTTAGGGCCTTGTATTAGGTTGGAGAGGAAACTCTTCAAGGCCATTAAAATCAAACATTGGAGTCTGAGTTAAGGAGTGTCAAAGTCTAGTATCATGAAAGTTATCCGGGACCCCTCTCTAACACAGGGAATAAACACGAGGTCGCGTGCGGGAAGGTAGTGGAGATAACCCCTCCAAAGCTGGACCAATCGTAGTGGAGAACACATATAGAGGGCTTGTCTTGGGATTCCATTGATTGCATTTTCCACAGAGCTTCGTGGGTCTCGAATCCGTTCGAGGTCCTAAGTTGTCTTCCATACCACTTGCTTTCGATACCCTTGACAGGTTTTGGGCTCGATACCCTGCTCATTGTGGTCTACCCGACTTTCAACTGTACCCGCTTGGTGACTGTTCGTGCGCTGGCAACCTAGTTGCCTATCTTTTTAGAAACATACACAGGTGACTGCGGGGGTATACCGCGATACTTGGGACAGCCATCGAGCCACGCTTTGCAGAGTATACCCGGAGGGTGCTTCCGTGTTCGAGTTGCACTTGCATCGGTAAGTTGCTCTAGTGTTGGTTGTTGTAGTTGTTCTTCCAATTAGTTTAGTGTTTGCTTGTTTTTATCTTGTAGGGAATTTTTAGTGTGTGTTGTTTTTTGAACGAGTAGACAGCCCTAGAGTGTCTTTGATCTTCTCACACAGTGGAGGATCACGAGCTCTATCGATCACGAAGGCTTCTTGGCCTATCACCGGTTACACTGGACCCACCCCCGCCACCACTAAGGTGAAAGCTAGACCAACAAGGGTCTTTTGAAGCGACGGGGTCACAAGAAATTGTGCCCGACCAACATTCGGAGGAATCGACCATTTTAGACCTTGGAGTGAAAGCTTTTGGTCTAGTTGAAACCTCAACCACTGATCTTTCAACACCCATCATCGTATCGATTCATCCTTACAAGTGCCAGATAGTGTCGTAGGCAGCAATGGAAACAAATGTTGTTACTCCTTCTGGGAATTCTTCAATGCCCACTACGGTTGTCACCTTAGGAGAGTTTCCACCTCCTAACCCACCGTCACCGGTCCGTGCCACCATGGTCTCGGCCGCCTCTACCTCGTATGGTGGACCGATCCCGTCTATGACAGTGGCCACAACCCCTTTCCCACCAAGTGCGACAGGCCCTCCATTCTCATACGAGATGCCTAGCTCAGGTACAAGTCCCATACTTTCCTACTCCCCTTCACAGACTTTAGGTCTGGAGGCAGGGAGCTCTAACGCTCCTTTGCAAGGCCAAATGGGGGGCACTTCTACTCCTTTTAATGCTTTCCCTTACAGGGGAGGTCATATACCTCCTTCGTCCCCTTCACTCGGTGGCACTCACCAACCATCCGTCGAGCCACCTGCACATCATAGTTTATTTCGAGCGGGGAGTCAAGGACCACCTTCGCATAATATTCTGGTAGGTTCAACACCATTTTCTTTGTTCGGTGCATTTGGTAACAACACATTCTTGTCAGCTACTTTCCCGACAGGGGTCAACCCCGGTTTCAGACAACCTTTTCCTATGCAGGGTACTATTCCTGCACAGGGGGCAAACCCAGGAACTTCTTCCACATCAGCGCCTTGGAATTCTTAGCAGGGATCTCTTCCTTCGTCAGGAATGTCGATCTGTTGCAATTCTTTCCACAATCAATGGAACCCCGGACAAGGTACTATGCCTATCCCCATGGGATCGGCATGGGGCAACCCTTCCCAAAGTCCTCCGAATGTAATGCATGCCCATCCATCTACATCCTATTTTGGGAATCAGCGATGGCCATGGTCATGGTTTTTACTAGAACCCAGGCCAGCAGCCGAACGTTTCCTGGAAACTTGGTGCCAGTCAAACTCCAGGCCCCTTTTTCCCAGGTTATCACCAACAACCCAAACTACCTTTCCTGGCAACCTTGCATTTGCCAGACTTGACAAGGTTGTTGAATGACCCTATTTGTCATGATCTTCATTGGCCCCCTATGACGACAAAGTTGCCTTCGGACATACCAAAGTTCAAAGCCAAGCCTAACGAAGATCCAAGCGATCATGTGACTACCTTCCACCTTTTTTGTTCATCTAACTCGTTGAAAGATGATTCTGTACAGTTGCGATTGTTTCAACGTACTCTCATTGGGAGTGCCGCAAAATGGTACATTGAGCTTGACCGCTCAAGATACTCTTCCTTCGGCGAATTGGAAATGGCCTTCCTAAACCATTTCCAATTGCCTGTGAGATACGATGCTGGCACAAAATTGCTGGCCAATTTCGCACAGACAAAAGAAAACCATATCTCTGATCACATCCGAGAATGGAGATGCTGGAAGAGTTTAATTAAAGTACCAGTCCCACCAACATTCCTGCTTGAGTGGTTCCTTAAGTCTTTGGTCCTGCAGTTATCCAAAGACGTCGTGACTTCAGGAGTGTTCTCCGAAGAAGACGCCATCATGAGATCTCACAGCTTGAGCTCATCTATTCTTAGTTTGGTTTATTATACGAGATCTTTCCAGATGTGCCACGCTCAATACTTGATAAAACCAGACAGAGAGTTGGACCACATGCCGATGGTATTGTTGGTTCAACACAAACAAAGCTCGTTGAGCAACTGACGAAGCAGTTGCATCAATTGTCTATACAACACACAACAACCAGCCAAACTACTGTTTTCACTGTTCCCCCTACTAAAACATCGCATGTACACACAGTGCAATCGACCAATCCAAAGGCCACCCAAAAGCTCGAAGGAAAGAAAAAACAACGAAAGAAGGGTAAAGGGGATAAGAAACCCACTGATAATGCTGGCGGGGGAAACACTGAGAAACAAAAGGCGAGGTATCCGTGCAACCTGTGCACAAAACACCACTTGACCCACCTATGTCCCCGGCTTGCAGAGGCCCAAACGTTTGTGACACAACAACAACCTGCTATGTTAACAAATCCATTTCAACATGGACAAAACCTAACCCAAGCCTCTACAAGTGCGGAAGGGGGCAGTCAAGGACCTTCTCCATCTTCGAACAATCCCGCATCTGCGAATGTATATATGATGAAGGGTGATGGTTTCATATCCACTAGAGCGCATGACTACAGTAAACCAAGCATTTCTGAGAAGGGAAAAGAAGTCGAACTCCCATCTCTTCCTCTACAGATTGAGAAGAATTTGGGTGAAAAATTGAGACGCATCCCAGAAGGTGTGTTCAAAAAAGCTTCTCACAACCCAAATGCAAGGGCTGCCCAGAACTATTTTGTGGTGGAAGATTTGTCTCAAACCCCTTGTGCGATGTCTACTTTGGAGGTCCTCCAAAGCTGCCCTTCCCTGAGGAAAGCTTTGTTAACCGCTCTAGGATCTATCGAGACTTGTAATCCGGGTACCATCATGCTAGATACAACTGACTTAAAACCTCATCTGCCTTACCACGTAGCGTTTCAGATAATAGTGTCTCACCCCACGAAAAATTTTACTCGAAATATTTTCCGCACGGTGGTTGATGAGGGTGCCTCGATATGCGTTATTTCGTTGGCATGTTGGAAGGCCATTAGCCAGCTCGTTTTATCTCCGTCACCTACTCTTCTCACTGCTTTCGACGGTTGTTCATTTCGACCACATGGTATCATTCCCTCTTTTCTTGTGCAATTGGGAGGGAAGACCATGTGCGTTGAGGTAGAGGTAGTCAATGCGTCCCTCGACTACAATATTTTGTTAGGAAGGAGTTGGACTTATGCCATGCAAGCAGTGGTTGCTACAGTTTTTCGGGTCTTGTTGTTTCCACACGAGGACCGAATTGTGACCATTGATCAATTGTCTTTCTCCATATCTGACCCTTCATTGGGGGTGTCCGTGGTCCCGATGATTGATAATCCTCAACCAGGCGTAGTCAACGTAGGGGTTGGTTTGTGCCCATATTTGATGGGATTACCTGCCCCCTCAAGGTGATGTCAAGTTCATATCTGACCACGATAAGGTTGATATTTTGCAAGTTTCTTCGTTTCGCATGACTTACTTCACCGATCTGTGGATACGTCCTTCCCCATCGGCCATGATGGAGGGGACAGGGCATCTGGGCATATCCATTCCCTTGTCCGTAGCTGAAGTAGCGTACTCTTTAGTCTAGCAAGCTTCATCCAACCCAGATCCAACTCCTGCACAAGAGTTCGATCCGCTTCTAGAGCCTATTTGGGCTCAAGGTTCTCTCGCTAACACCGATTCATTAGACTTAGTCTTTCCCTTTGATGAACTAGTAATTGAAGCAATGACTAGTCCAGACAAACCCTGGGATGATCTTCATCACAGATCTTTCTTTCTCCCAGAGTTAAGCAGAATCGAGGCTGGAGAATTCACCTTGACTATGACTGGAGATAGGTTTTGTCCTATTAATCCCTTAGCTACGCACGAGGTCTATGCTGAGGGTAATATGGAAACCATCGCTGAAATCATATCGATAAATATCTCCAGAACCCATGGCATCGTGGAGAATGTTTTCGTCGGAGGTGACTGCTCCCCCATAGAGATTCAAACCTACACAGATCTATTTAAATAATTCTACGACGTTTTTGCCTGGTCTTACGAGGGGATGCCAGGCATCGATCCAAAAATAGTCGAACATGAAATCACAACTTATCCAGATGCCAAGCCTGTCCCGCAGAAGCTTCGTCCAGTTAACCCCAGGAAAGTAGCAGCCATTAAGGTTGAAGTTGAGAAACTGCTAAAATCCGGTTTATCTATCCTATCCATTTGACCCAATGGGTGTCAAACCCCGTGCCGGTCAATAAAAAGCAAGGCATTATTCGTGTATGTACAGACTTCCGTGATTTGAACAAGGCTTGTCCCAAAGATAATTTTCCGACACCATTCATCGAACAGATAATTGATGAATGTGCGGGGTGTGAGGCCTTCTCTTTCATGGACGGTTTTTCAGGATATAACCAAATACAAATCAAACCCGAAGACTAGCACAAAACGACATTCATCTATCCCTGGGGTACATTCGCGTATCGTAAGATGCCTTTTGGTCTCAAAAATGTTGGAGCGACCTTTGAATGGGCCATGTATTTTTCTTTCCATGACCTTAAGCACATAGTCGAGGCCTATTTAAATGATTTAGCATCTCGATCTCGCAAGAGAACGGATCATCCCACACACCTCCGACTTATCTTTGAGCATTGTCGCTACTTCCGGATTTGCTTGAATCCAAACAAGTGCAACTTTTGCATAACATCAGGACGTTTTCTAGGTTTCATAGTGTCGACAACAGGGATCATGGTCGATCCTCTCAAGGTTGAGGCAATAATTCAGTTGCCCCCCCTACGCACAATCCTTCAACTTCAGAGTCTACAGGGCAAGGCAAATTTTTTAAGACGCTTCATCGCCAACTATGCCGAGATCACCAAGGGATTTATGCGCTTACTGAAGAAAGACTTTCCTTTTTATTGGGACGATGTCGCTCAATGCTCTTTCATGGCATTGAAACATGCCCTCACCACTGCCTCTCTACTCTGGCCACCTAACTATAACAAGGATTTCTTATTATATTTGGCTGCAACAAAGTCAACCATTGGCATGGTCTTAGTTCAGGAAGATGACTTGTTCTCAAAATATGTGATCTATTACCTGAGCTGAGGTATCGTAGGACCGGATCAGAACTCAATTATTCTCATATCGAAAAACTTGCATTGGCGACAGTCCATGCTGTTCAATGGTTTCGTCATTATGTTCTATTTCGCAAGACCACCATCATTGCTATCGTGAATCCATTCCAGTATATGTTGACACGATGGGTAATAGGTGAAAATATCAGTAGATGGATAGTTATCCTCGACGAGTTTGACATAGATTTCATTTCAGCAAAATCCAAAAATTCACTGGTCTTCACAGAACTTATTTCGGAAATTCCGGTTGAGTTAGGTGATGTTGTGCCCGAAGAATCGCCTATCAGAGGAGATATGTTTTTGATCACATCTTCGGATCCCTGGTACAAATATATACTTTGAAGAATCGCCTATCTCCAGACTTTGAAGTGCCCCGCCTCTGCTTCTCGTGATGAGCGTCGTCGTATACGCCATCAGGCTAAGAATTATCTCATACTCGATGATACATTGTATCGGAGAGGTGTAGATTGCATCTTGCGCCGATGTCTCACTCACGAAGAAGCAATTATCATGCTTAACGATTTCCATACCAGAGCTTGTGGTGGTCATTTTTCTGGGTTGGCAACAACCCAAAAGACTCTACGAGCAGGTTACTTCTGGCCGACACTAATCAAAGATTGTATCGAATCGGTCAAGAAGTGCCACCCATACCAGATCTTCTCTTGGAAGACGAGGGCACATCCCGCTCCTATGTTTCCTGTCATCACAGTTGGTCCCTTCACCAAGTGGGGAATTGATTACACTACCTGCAACCCCCCTTCAGCAAGGGGGCACCGTTACATCATCGTAGCTGTAGACTACTTCATGAAGTGGGTCGAAGCTATGCCAATGTTTAAAGATGATGGGGAGACTGCATCTCTCTTTTTATTCAACCAGATAATAGCAAGGTTCGGCGTCCCAAGGGAGATTGTCACTGACCATGGCAGTCACTTTCATAACCAGATGATGACCGAGTTAACATCAAAGCTTGGGTTACGGCAAGAAAATTCATCACCCTACTACCCCCAAGCAAATGGTCAGGTGGAAGCTGTAAATAAATCTCTCAAGACCATCCTACATCGAACGATCAACTCAGCCAAGTCAAATTGGCATTTGATGTTATACTTGGTGTTATGGGCTTACCGAACATCTGTTAAGATTGCAACCGGTTTCTCACCTTTTCAACTCATTTACGGGCTGGAAGTAGTCTTGCCCATCAAATGTTAGATCCCATCCCTAAAGTTGGCAGTACAATTATTTCCAGACACTTCTCCACTCGAAGAGAGGTTATTATACCTGGAGCAGCTCAATGAGCAGCGTCGTGATGCGGCCCTAGCCAACGAGGCTCACAAACATAAAGTCAAGTGTCAGTATGATAGGTCCGCTCGTCCTCAGATTTTCACTGAAGGCGACCTTGTCCAGGTCTACGACCAAGATAAGGACCCCCTGGGGGCAGGAAAATTCAAACCCATGTGATTCAGACCTTTCATCATAAAGGAGGTTCTAAAAAAAGGCACTTATCGTCTGGTTGATTTTGAAGGGAATGCTTTGGCAGAGACTAGAAATGGACTCTACCTCAAGAAGTATTACTCATAGGCAGGTCACCATGGGTAACTATTTTTAACATATGTATAGTCTTTGTACTATTACTTTCTATTTTTTTTTAGTGTTATGGACGTGTCATTTTGATGTATCTTTCGTCATTGTGGCAGATGTCAAGTGAACCCGAGGTGTGCATTGGGTACGTAGACGGTGCTAGTCGGCACACTCGGAGGCTTGCCTCCGCATCTTGGGTAATTTTTACACCTCGAGGCCAGTTATTATCTTCCAGAGGTATATACTTAGGTGATACCACAAACAATGTCGCCGAGTACAATGCGGTTATTGAGTTGCTTCGTGAAGCTCTATCATTTGGCATCTCTCATCTCCGGGTATATCTTGATGCTCAACTAGTTGTGTCTCAGTTAAATAGAGTCTACCGTGTTCATGATCCGACTTTACACCGACGATTCCTTAGGGTACGTCTCCTAGAACGAAGCTTTGATTATATTACATATTTTCATGTTCCTAGGAGATTAAATCAAATTACAGATACTCTAGCTAATCAAATTTTAGATTGACATCTTGCACACATATGAAAAGACATACACAACAACATGTAAATACATTTTTTGCAAAAATGATCCATAAGCCACAAATGTTGGACAACTGAGAGGGGGTGTGAATCAGTTGTTACCGTGCTTAAACAATTATGGTTCTTTTAAAATCTTTGTAGAGACACTGAATGATGATCACAATAATGCAGGGAAATAAACAATGGCACTTTCAACATCATTCACATATATGAGAAACACAGAGACAGATATTTCCCGAGGAAACCCATGCAGGGTAAAAACCTATTTTTCTTTATATGATA
Source organism: Picea engelmannii (assembly GCA_009831015.1). NCBI lineage: Eukaryota > Viridiplantae > Streptophyta > Pinopsida > Pinales > Pinaceae > Picea > Picea engelmannii. Next base: position 122,985 of record ML791866.1, read on the forward strand.
AGTAATAGTTACATTCTTTACAGTATCATACATATGAGTACCAACTCATAATGAGGCTACAACCTCAATTTTGCAAGCTGCAACTTGCTGAGAGCACCAACTCTCTGTTTTCTGTAGCACCCACTAGAAGGAAGCACCAACTCCCTGGTTTCTCTAGCACCAACTAGAAGGAAGCACCAACTCCCTAGTTTCTCTAGCACCAACTATAAGGAAGCACCAACTCCCTGTGTTCAAGCACCCACTTGAACCTTTAAGGACACCAGTCCTCCCTAGCTCCTCCCAACCACCCTGAAATATAAATCTTTGCTACTGAAACTTATTACAGTGATATGATGTTCAACAATGGCTTACCAGACTCATCACTGTTATGCTGCATTTCGTTGCTCTGTCTGCCTCATTGCCTTTCTGCACACATCACTTGCGTTGTCTGTTCTTCCAGTTTTTATGCTCTGTGCGCCATGTCCATTCACTGCATAGTTCCTCTTCTATGCTATTCAACTGCTGCACTCTCCTCCTTCTTCACACATGAATCACCTTCACCAACAACAACCACAACAAACTCCAACAACAACAGTCGTCTCATCTCTTCTCTGTACCATGTATTTATAGCTTCTGTGCACCTTGTGCATGCAATTTTCAAAATGCCTCTGCATGCTGACTCCGCGCCGTTATCCTCCACCTCTCGAGTGCTCTGTCTGATCATCATCGTGACTCTTCAGCTTCTCTGCTGGTTCGCCCCACGTGTCCAGCATCACTGTATGTTATACTGAGATTCCTCAGCCTCTCTGGCAGTTTGAGACTCTTCGTCTTCTCTGTGACAGTCGAACTCACTTTCTCTGTTTCAGTTACAGGCCTCAATGCCCATCCAACTATTAATCACCTTCACGAACATCTTCATCCATATTGAAGATTCTCAGAGGCTCTTCACCTTCTCTGTCAATCATCCCCAAGTGTCTTTGAGTCCTCTGGCTGAAACCATCAGTGGTTTCTGGTAGTTATACTATGTCGTGCTACAGTTTCCCTCCGATCTTGTTCAAATTCATCTACACCGTTGGATATGCAGCGAGAAAATCTAGACGGCCCGAATCTGTGCTCCTAGATCTACGGTCGGGATTGGATTCCGGAGCCCCCTTGCCATTCTACCTTTAAGCGGAGGGGGGGGTCCAGAATTGGGCGTGCATCTCTCGAGCGGCCAGGATTAGAGTGCCCAAGTCAACGGCGCTCAAGCGATTCCGGACCCTCCTTGCCTTTCTGCCTTTAATACGGGGGGGGGTCCGGAATGGTGGGGTATTGACGAAGGACCCCACTCCTGACGTGTCACCTTTTGTATCGTTCTCCACCTGACCGTGCGACAAGGCTCGTTCCCCTTAGCCCCTCCTCTTCCTTCGACATCTGTCCATCTCCCGAGTGGTGTAAATCTGCTGACATCACACATGGATTGACACGTGTTGAGTACTGCCACGTGTCACTTTGATTCATGACTTACATGTGCCTGAAATGTTGAATCAGTATGACACTTGTCATTACCTGGTTGTGCCACATGTTCCTAGCTGATGTGGTCTACTGATGTGAGTCGAGTCGACGGTCTAGATCACATCTTGATCTGACGGTTCAGATTTAGTCAGGATTTCACACATCACGATTTCGGGGTTCCTGATGTCAATAATCTTTGACATGTCCAACTCTTGATCCCCGAAACTCCGACAAGGAATAGAATCAACGGTCCAGATTCAACCTTAATCTGACGGCTCAGATTACATCGCGATTTCACATATCACGATATCGGGATTCCTGATGTCAATAGTCTTTGCCATGTCTAACTCTCGATCCCCGAAACTCCGACAAGGACTGGAATCAACCGTCTAGATTCAACCTTAATCTGACGGCTCAGATTACATCGCGATTTCACATATCG
>ML791866.1:130510-148655 GCA_009831015.1 Picea engelmannii
GTGCTAGTTTACCCCTTTTTCGAACCGACTAGACTACCTTCGAAAAAGGTACCCCAATGGAGTCTCCTTTTATGTTTTTTCAGACTCTCTAAATATGAAAAAATGTCGAGCTTACCTTCTCTGGGCTCGTTAAACTTACATCGAAGGATGTTACCATTATGTGTTTTATTAATCGCATTTTCATACCCGCGTCTTTGGTTTAATGGCGGCTCCATGTTGCTCTCAACCGAACCATCTGAAGCATGCCTTATACGCAAGCCCTGTAGCACTTTGCCTATGCGTCTTGACACCTTTATCCCCTGGAGGATTTTTCCCGAGTGTCCTTTCCTTGCATATGTCCCTTTGCCGTGAGCATCCCTGTGTTATGTGCGCTTGGAACTAGTACGTTTGCGACACTCGATCCTCCTTTGTAACATAACATTCTTTTATTCTTTTTTCCAAAATCATTGAAAAATACAAAAAAATCAAATATACCCCAAAAAGAGGAAGGGAAAAATATTTTCTTTATTGGTAGCACAATAAGTCTCCCTTGGATAAAGCACATCTGTCCGTTTGTTCGTCAAACTATGGGATTTAATACGACCTTAGGAAGTTGTTCTCGCTACATAGAGTTGTGTTCTCCTCCGTTTGGTTATTCTTCCAAACATATGGAGAGTTTGCGTTGCCTCCTGCCTCGTAAACTTATGATTAATGCCATGCTGCCTCAGTCTCATCATTTGTCGTGCTGTTGTGCAAGGGAAGTTTTTATCAAGCTTGAGTCGGCCCCTCTGTAGTTTGTCTCTTTCCCTCATACCCGACCATCCTGAACATCCAATCAAGTCTTTGCTCGAAATCAATGAAGCCTTCAGTTTGATCACCAAGATTCTCTAGTCCATGACTGACGAGCCGTCGAAGACCTTTGGGTAGTGAAGTCATACACTCATATTACACTCCTAACTGAGTTTTGAAGATTTTGAAGTTGTTGCTCGAGCTCAGAAGACCTCATCTCTAACCATCAGGCCTTATCAGCTTCTGAGAAGATGGATACTCTACATGTATATCTTTTTGATTTCGAGATGTAGCTCCATTGTGTATTGTTCACGGCTACACTTTATATAATTTATATGACATGTATCTACAATGTATTTTATTGGTAGCCATGATTCTATTTTATCCCGAGCATGGGTATTTCCGCCTCGGTGAGACAATTGTTATTTTGCAGACGACACCTCCCGATTCTTGGTCCCTAGGCTCACTTGTTCGGCACATCGGAGAAGATTTTTAATGTATTTTGGCCATCATATGCTCTTCTGACCTCACACATTAGGGGGCATCTGTTATAACCCTAATTTTCACCAGACATGCTTACTTGGCATCAGGCCATCTCATATTCCTTCTTTGCCAAAACACTGCTGAACAACTCTTCTTAAAAACCTCTTTTATAAAGGCCCACGTGCCCTACTCCATTACTGCACGTGTGTACATGCTAGATGACCTAAAACAACCCACGTTGACGCATCCCCCCTCAATCCGCAGGTCGAAAGGTCACGTACACAAGATCTTTCCTCTTACACTGGCCCGAAGAGCTCTCGGAAATGGTTCCTCTATTTCCCTTTCGGGAAATCTGCACCCACAATTAACTTCGAGAAATTCCCCCTTATATTCGGGAGATCGGACTTCGCACTTTCGTGAATCCGGTGGTCAAGTGCCTTGTCCCTCAATCTCTGAAAACCCAAAAACAATCAACGCTTGACCTCCTCCTTGCTAATTTCGGGTTTCTTCTTATCGCAATTTCGGGGGTTGCGATGTCAAACAACTCGTCCCCTCTACTCCCGATACTCGATTTTCCAAAATCCAAAGCGCTCGCAAGGTTGACCTTTCAACGGTCCTTCACTTCGTCGGAACTTCGGACTTCGTGATTTCGCGAATCCTGATGCAAGGATTTCGGGACTTCACTCCACGAAACCCCCGAAATGGTCAATGGAATTTGACTCCCATGTATATAATGCGCCACCTATCCACCCTGCTGATTCTGTGGCCCACAAAATCCTTTTGTCCCTTTGGGACTTCACGTTTCGTGATTTTGCGAGTCCCGTTGCAAAGATTACGGGACTTCAACCTACGAAACCCCAAAATAGAATCCCGTGTGTAAATCCAACGACCCTTGTCGGCTTGGATCTACGGTTCTGCCTCTCCTGAGATTAAACCTTTCAAAAGCACTCGTCGCAACTCCCCTGCTCTTCCATGATATCTAATGGCTCATGGGACTTCGCAAATTCTCCACAGAGAATTTCGACCATCCGTCTCTTCTCTTCACAAGGACTTCTGCAACTTTTTACCAAGTGGTTTTCCCACGGTACTAAACTGTCTGCAACGCAAACTTGTAATGCTTCCTCTTCATCCACTATACAAACTTCCTGAGCTTCCTTTGATAGCTTCAAAAGTTCTTATCCTTCCTGAGCTTTCTCCAACTCTGAGTTTTTGAGAAAGATTCCTACACGCACTCCTTGCGGCAGACCTTCAAACACTTCCAGTGTTAAACTCCTTCGACTCTGCGCACACCCTACAACAACAGTCTCTCAATACTTCGCTCAAGTCCACAACTCTGAGACTTTACTCGGCCTGCGCACTGCTTGCACGAATCCTGTGTCTAGCTGCACTTCTGTGGAAATGAGAACAAAAGCTATCTAGTCTGAGCTTTCAGAGACAAACCTCTGAACCCTTTGTCAATGCACTCCTTGCAGACAATTCAACTGAACTCCTTGCAGGAACTCTTGCTCAGATAGAGAAACAATTGAAACTCATTCTCCTTACTCTCTCTATCTCTCTCACAGATTCCAAACATTCGACAAGAAATCATCCATACATAGCATAAAAGCAATTGCATGACAGAAAGAGTAAACCATTCGTGAGCATAACATTCAAAGATGCATACAAAGAGAATATTTGAACACCATGAGTCTGAATCAAAACCTTTTTGTATTAATCCAGAACTTCTGTACGTGGAATTCTCACTACAACTCTCTGCTTCTTTTTCTATGCTCTTGCTAATGTTACAATAATACAAGTGAGGGTGTCTATATCCTGTTTCCCTCTTTCCTCTAAAAACTATCTAATCTAGAATTCAATTCTACCTACTTGCATTAACTATCATAAATGCCTTCTACCTACTATGGATGAGAGCGGATCGCTCAAGGTCCTTTACAATATTACAAGTGCTCTCCTTCTTAATTATCTCATTTAAGATTGGCGCATTAACTTCAAGATAATTTCAAAATTTGTGCTGGGCGCTTTTCCAGCTGTCCTTTATCTCCGCGTCGGCTCGCTTGAGATGCTCCTGCATCATACTCCCTCGCTTGAAAATTTTCATGGGCTCCTGTCCATGAGCTCACGCATGGTGTGTCCATGCCTATGGATCTATGCTTCATTCTCCCAGTTGGCATCTTCAATTGGATGGCCCTTCCACTTGACCAAATATTCAAAGTATTGCTTTCGCCTGGTCTTCTTGCTGACCCTTTTGTCTAGTATGCGCTCCATCTGCGGCTTTTCTGCAACTAGCATCTGTTTTGTCCACTGGACCTCTGGCTGTTAATTTCCTATCCCTTCTTCCTCAACTTTATATGGGTACAAATATGAGATATTGAATATCAGAGAAATTCCGATTCCATCGGGTAATTCAATCTCGTAAGCATTCGCCCCAAAATTTTTTAAGACCTTACATGGTCCGATTTTCTTCATATTCAGTTTATTATATGTTATGCTTGGGAACCTTTCCCTTCTCAAATGTGCCAGAATCAAATCACCAACCTCAAATTGAAGTTATCTTATGTGTTGATCTGCTCTGCGGTTATATTCTTGGCTCGAACTCTGCAATCGATCCTTCACCTGGCTGTGAAGTTCCTTCATCGCTTCTGTGAAATCTTCTGCACAACCGCTCCTAATCGTAGTCGGTTCTGAATCTCTCAGCTCAAAAATTCCTCTTGGCTGCATGCCATAGACAATCTGAAATGGACTTTTCCCCGTGCTTCTGTTAACTGAGTCGTTATAAGCAAACTCTACCTGTGGTAATATGTTGTCCCACTGGCTGTGGTGTCCTGTCACCAGGCTTCTCAGCAAGTCCCCCAGACTTCTATTCACCACCTCTGTTTGTCCATCCGTCTGAGGATGATAGGCTGAACTAAATGACAAGTTAGTTCCCAGCTTCTTCCATAAGGTCCTCCAAAAGTGTCCTATGAACTTAGTGTCTCGATCCGAAACTATGCTCCTTGGTAAGCCGTGAAGTCGAATGACTTATTTGAAAACCAGATTTGCAATGTGAGTTGCGTCATTGGTTTTCTGACATGGAATGAAGTGTTCCATCTTGGAAAATCTATCCACCACCAAAAAGATTGAGTCAAAACCTCTTTGTGTTCTTGGCAACCCCAATATGAAATCCATGCTAACTGCATCCCATGACTTCTCAGGTATAGGCAATGGTTGATAAAACCCTGCATTCTTCCTCTTTCCCTTCGAATGCTGGCAAATTCTACATCTGTCCACAAATATCTTGACGTTTTCTCACATTCCTGGCCAAAAATATGACTCATTCAACTTTGTGAACGTCTTGTCGTGACCAAAGTGCCTGGCCAATCCTCCACTGTGTTTCTCCTTCAGCAAATTCTCCCTCATGGAGCATTTTGGAATACAAAGTTGATTACCTTTAAACAATAATCCTTCCTGGATCATGTATTCTGCCCATTGGCTTCTATCTCTGAGAATTGGATTCTCAGTTGCTTCATACGCCTCCTTAAAATCTGGATCATCCCTGTACATGTCCCTGAGATCATCAAAACCTAATGTTTTTACTTTGAACTCTTGCAATAGCAAACACTTCCTTCTCAAAGCATCAACAACCTTGTTAGCAGTACCAGAAATATGTTTAATCACAAAAGTGAAATTTTTCATATACTCAACCCATTTAACATGTCTCTGATTCAACTTCTCCTGTTGAGTCACAAACTGCAGTGCATGATTGTCACTGTATAAGACAAACTCCTTTGGGATCAAGTAATGTCTCCATTTCTTCAATGCTTGAATGATAGCATAAAACTCCTTGTCATAAGTGGAGTATTTGATTTTCGCTTCATTCAACTTCTCGCTGAAGTATGCTATCGGCTTGTCATCTTGACTCAAGACTGCCCCTATTGCAAATCCACTTGCATCGCATTTCACTTGAAATGTCTTTTGGAAATTAGGCAACACCAAAATTGGTTGTTCTATGATCTTCCTCTTCAACAAATTAAAAGTCTTCTCAGCCTCTTCCATCCAGTGAAAAGACTTATGTCTCTTCTTCACTGTATCCATCATTGATGCACTAATTTCGCTGAAATTTCTAATGAAATTTCGGTAGAAACTAGCCAATCCGTGAAAACTTCTCACCTCAAAGGTATTCTTCGGTGATGGCCAATTCTTGATCACTTCCACTTTATCTGGATCCATCCTCAATTTGTCTGCAGAAATAAAAAACCCCAGATAAATGAGCTCTGTCTTCATGAATGAGGATTTCTTCATGTTTATCAACAACTTCTCCTGCTGTAACCTCTTCATCACTGTAGCCAAATGTTTCAGATGCTCTGCCACTATTTTACTGAAAATCAGTATGTCATCCAGATACACAATGACAAATTTTCTGATGAACTCCCGTAGGACTTCGTTCATCAATCTCATGAAGGTACTCGGCGCGTTTGTTAACCCAAACGACATAACAAGCCATTCATACAACCCTTCGTTGGTTTTGAATGCTATCTTCCATTCGTCACCTTCTCTCATGCGGATTTGATGATAACCGCTTTTCAAATCAATCTTTGAAAATAAATTTGCTCCACTCAAGCAATCCATCAGATCATCCATCCTTGGTAATGGAAATCTGTACCTGATGGTTATCTTGTTAATCACCCTCGAGTCAGTACACATCCTCCAGCCTCTGTCTTTCTTCGGACTGAATACTGTCGGAACAACACATGGACTCAAGATTTCCCTGACCAATCCTTTGTCCAACAAATCTTGGACTTGCCTTTTGACCTCTTCATTCTCCTGCGACGTCAATCTGTACGTGGCTTTGTTTGGTAAACTGGCTCTTGGTATGAGATCAATATGATGACTCACACTTTTGATCGGTAGTAACGAACGAGGTAGTTCGTCCACTACTATGTTAGCGAACTCTTCCAGCAGTTCCTGAACCTCTTCTGGTAAATCATCTACTCTTGTGCTGGTCAAAACAATMTTTGGTTTCCTAACCACAATGAATTGTGGTTCCTCCTTCTTCTTGACCTCTGTAAGAAGTTCCTTCCCACTCATGAGAAGTACAGTGTTGCTTACTTCAGGTTTCACCTCCTTATCCTTGATTGGAAGCAACATGTGAGTCCTCCCATTCTTCTCTAGGGTGTATGTGTTCATTCTCCCGTCATGAATCACATTCCTGTCATATTGCCATGGTCTACCCAACAATAGATGACAAACATCCATAGGAATAACATCACAAAGTATCTTATCATTATATCCTCCTATCTTAAATTCAACTAAACACTGTTTAGTGACAGTTACCTGATGTCCTTTTTGTAGCCATGAAACTCTGTATGGGCTTGGATGATCAATTGTCTCCAGTCCCAGCTTTTCTACCATCTCTGTAGAAACGAGATTATCTGTGCTACCACTGTCCACAATGACTTTGCATACCCTGTCCTTGGTTTTGCAGGCGGTCCGAAAAAGTCTGTTTCTTTGGACTGAACTCTCCACCTCTTTCTCTGGTGTCAAAAGAGCTTTTTGCATCATCAACAATCTTCCGCCTTCAACATCTTTTGCCTCAACATTCTGCCTCTGTGCTTTGGCAATGTGAGTCTCTCCACTCTCTTTCTTTTTGTCTGGACACTCGTAAGACTTGTGCCCATTTTTTCTACATGTGAAGCAGGTTATTACTCCACCTCTTCCTCTTCCTCTACCTCTAGTACGAGGAAACATGTTATTATCATCATACTTTCCTCTCTGTTCGGTATTCTGCCTTTGTTGTTCAACATATTGCCATCGCTGTGAGCTTCCACCTCTCTCAGTTCGAGGCTGAGGTTTTTTCCACTCCTCCTTAGGCTTCTGATTTCTATCTTGGACAACTGACTTGCCCCTGGGCTGACTTCTGCCTCAGCCTCTTTGACTCTGCTTTCGGCTCAACTTCTCTTTAGCTCTTAGAGCCATCTGATAAACATCTTCCATTGTTCGGATGGTTACCATGCTCATCTCATCCTGGATGTCATATCTCAGGCCATTCATGTATCTGGAAACCTTTTCATCATCGCTTTCCCGATGACTTGCCCTGATGTTCAGCCTATAGAATTCTTCAGTGTATTCCTTCATTGTCATCAGTTTCTATCTCAAGTTTTGCATTCTTCGAAACAAAGTAATCTGATAATCTCTGGGGATGAATTTCGCCTTCATCTTTGCGATCATCCTGTCCCAGCTCTTGATCTTCTTATTGCCTTTGCAGCGTATGTCAGCTTGTAGTTCATCCCACCACAATGTTGCATGTCCCTTTAATCTCGTGACAGCATGTTTGACCTTCTTGTCCTCTTCGACATATTCATAGTCAAAATATGTGTCCAGAGCTATAATCCAGTCTAGAAGCTCCTCTGCATCCAGATTTCCCTCATAAACTGGAATGTCCATTTTCGCTCTTGCACCCATTCTTGCAATAGCCCTAATCAAGCGTTCGTTTGCTACATCTTCGGCTACAACTTCTTCCCCTTCACGTTCAGCTTCAATTTCACTTTCAGAATCACTAAGATCCCTAGTAATGACTGTATGTCTCTGTGTTGTCTCCATGTCTTCAAGTCTGGTGCGTAAGTCATGCATTTCTTTTTCCATGGCTGGATCAGTCATCTGCTTACCCCTTCTTCTCGGCATTTCCCTCTCCTCTGGTGGATTGGGTTTTTGCCTGTCCCTTCTTCTCGGCGGCATGGTGAATTCTCTTTTTCTTTGCTACATAAAGCAAAGAACCTTTCTGTGCTCTGATACCAAACCTGACGTAGCCCCCCTCAACCCGCAGGTCGGAAGGTCACGTACCCAAGATCTTTCCTCTTACACTGGCCCGAAGAGCTCTCGGAAATGGCTCCTCTATTTCCCTTTCAGGAAATCTGCACCCACAATTAACTTCAAGAAATTCCCCCTTATATTCGGGAGATCATACTTCACACTTTCGTGAATCTGGTGGTCAAGCGCCTTGTCCCTCAATCTCCGAAAACCCGAAAACAGTCAACGCTTGACCTCCTCCTTGCTAATTTCGGGTTTCTTCTTATCGCAATTTCGGGGGTTGCGATGTCAAACAACTCATCCCCTCGACTCCCGAAACCCGATTTTCCAAACTCCAAAGCACTTGCAAGGTTGACCTTTCAACGATCCTTCACTCCGTCGAAACTTTGGACTTCACGATTTCACGAATCCTGATGCAATGATTTTGGGACTTCACTCCATGAAACCCCCAAAATGGTCAATGGAATTTGACTCCCATGTTGATAATGTGCCACCTGTCCACCCTGCTGATTCTGTGGCCCACACAATCCTTTTGTCCCTTTGGGACTTCGCGTTTCATGATTTCGTGAGTCCTGTTGCAAAGATTACGAGACTTCAACCTACGAAACCCCGAAATAGAATCCCGCGTGTAAATCCAATGACCCTTGTCGACTTGGATCTACGGTTTTGCCTCTCCTGAGATTAAACCTTTCGAAAGCACTCGTCGTAACTCCCTTGATCTTTCATGAGATCTGACGGCTCACAGGACTTCACGAGTTCTCCACAGAGAATTCCGACCATCCGTTTCTTCTCTTCACAAGGACTTTTGCAACTTTTTACCAAGTGGTTTTCCCACGGTACTCAACTGTTTGCGATGCAAACTTGTAACGCTTCCTCTCCATCCACTATGAAAACTTCCTGAGCTTCCTTCAATGTCTTCAAAAGTTCTTATCCTTCCTGAGCTTTCTCCAACTTTGAGTTTTTGAGAAAGACTCTTGCACGCACTCCTTGCGGCAGACCTTCAAACACTTCCAGTGTTAAACTCCTTCGACTCTGCGCACACCCTGCAGCAGCAGTCTCTCAATACTTCGCTCAAGTCCACAACTCTAAGACTTTACTTGGCCTGCGCACTCCTTGCACGGCTCCTGTGTCTAGCTGCACTTCTGTGGAAATGAGAACAAAAGCTATATAGTCTGAGCTTTCAAAGACAAACCTCTGAACCCTTTGTCAATGCACTCCTTGTGGACAATTCAACTGCACTCCTTGTAGGAACTCTTGCTTAGATAGAGAAACAATTGAAACTCATTCTCCTTACTCTCTCTCTCTCTCTCACAGATTCCATACATTCAACAAGAAACCATCCATACATAGCATAAAAGCAATTGCATGACGGAAAGAGTAAACCATTCGTGAGCATAACATTTAAAGATGCATACACAAAGAATATTTGAACACCATGAGTCTGAATCAAAACCTTTTTGTATTAATCCAGAACTTCTGTACGTGGAATTCTCACTACAACTCTCTACTTCTTTTTCTATGCTCTTGCCAATGTTACAATAATACAAGTGAGGGTGTCTATATCCCGTTTCCCTCTTTCCTCTAAAAACTGTCTAATCTAGAATTCAATTCTACCTACTTGCATTAACTATCATAAATGCCTTCTACCTACTATGGACGAGAGTGGATCGCTTAAGGTCCTTTACAATATTACAAGTGTGCTCCTTCTTAATTATCTCATTTAAGATTGGCGCATTAACTTCAAGATAATTTCAAAATTTGCACAGGGCGCTTTTCTAGTTGTCCTTTATCTCTGCGCTGGCTCGCTTGAGATGCTCTTGCATCACGCGTGTACCTACCAAAGCACGAAAAAAGGAAAGTTGCCGATGGAACACACAGCTTTGGGTAAGTTAACTAAACCTTCCAGCCATGCATGACCGAGGGTTCGTCCAAATACCTAGCTTCGTCTAGCCTAAAAAAGAAGGGTTAGGGGTCCCATTTGGAGGAGGAGAATCATAGTAAAGAAACTATACCCATTTGCACATTCCCTTTGTCCCAACCCTTTAGCCATCCTTGTGCAAGAAGGGATACAGAGCAAAGAAGTTGGAGGAGAGTTGAAGAGGAGCCCAGGACCAGGTTCACGGAGCAGTAGCCAACGTTGGCATTGTAAGTTGATTTATTAAAGTTGGTAATAAAGAAGTATTTTTCCCGTCCCGCCATATGAGGTGTTCATAGTTTATTACATACATGTTTGAATTTCTAACCCATTAATATTTAGATCAAATGCATGTAGAGTTTGTTGTGTATCTTGTGTGAATGTAGGTTAGCCATAGAGGAGAGCTGCAGTCAAGGAGAAATCAAGTGTGAAGAAGGATCGATATCAAACGTCCGAAATAAGGTACACTCACTTAACTATGTATTTGCTTCATAATAATGGGGATTAGGTCTGGGGCGATGGTAGAAAATAGGATTCTTTAGGTCTTTTCTGCATGCATAATTTAACCCTAGATGCTAGTCCGTAGAGGGATTTCCCACTCACAACAGCACAGAGTTGCATGCAGAGCGCAAGTGTGTACCAAGTCTGCGGTTAACTTCATTGCCAAAGCTCAAGAGAGATAGTGTTTTTCAGATGTGCATACGAGACCCAAAGTCATCAGTACTCACAGAAGGAGCAAAGGTCGAGACCCTTGAACACTCAGAAAACCTTCTAAGTCAGAGAGCTCGTAAGCTCAGGGTGAGAAGCCTTAGCAACCATCCGATCAAGAAATTGACGGTGTTGATCATCTCGTATAACGGACGTCAGTCATATGAGTGACTGTTGGCTTGAGGACCGTTGGAGGATTGTGACTGTCGGATCTACAATCCAAATCAATGAAAGGGATGAAATTCAGGGAGCGAAAGAAGAATTAAACATCTCACTAGTTCCAACCTCGCAATTGGTCTAGATCATTAGATCTCATAGACTTGGATATCGACAAATGTGGTTGATCCAACAAGCGACTGGATTAAGTCAGATTGAGTTGTGACTGTCGGATTCTCAATTGCCATATCAACGACAGGGATAGATTGCGGAGATCGGAAGGAGAATTAAATATCACACTAGTTCCAATCCCACAATTAGTCAGGGCCGTCAAATCTTATAGCCTCGAAGATCGACGATTGTGGTTGACTCACCAACGATGCACAACTTTAAATTGCGGAGTTTTGGTGACAAGTTAAATCAATCGCAAGTTGTGGTTCTGCAACCATCCTTGATCATTGATCTTCTTCGAGAATCTTCACAACCGTCGGATCAATTTAAGTGGAAGGATAGGATAAGCGGAGCTAAAGGGTTGAGAATTTGATTATCTGAATACCCGTCAGCCGTTGGATCAAACCCGAATTCCCATCAGCCATCAGATCATTTTAAAGTGGAAGGATTGGATAAGCGAGGTAAAAGATCTAAGATCTCATTTATGTGAATTTCTGTCAGCCATTGGATCATTCTAAGTGGAAGGACAAGATAAGATAGAAGAGTTGCATCGCAGATAGATCGAGCCATCGATCCAAGATCATGATCGACGAACAACATTCAGTTCAAGTATAAAGATGTGAGGAGGTTAAGTTCTGAAAAAATCTCACTTCAGATTTTTTAGTTTGAGATTTGAAAAAAATGAAGCCCGGAGAGCTGGAAATCCAAAATGAATAAAGACCATCGGATCTGGAGAAGATACAATGACTGTTAGATCAGGGATATGTACATCAATATACCATGTCAGTAAGGACGTGTGGTAGACCACGTCAGCAAGGACACGAGTCGTTCGATCTGAAAGATCACTTCGGGTGTATTCTCAACCGTTGATCATAGTACAGTGGAAGGATAGTGTAAGTTTGAAAAGTTGAAATCCCAAAGTTTCGAAGGGTAAAGTTTCGACAACTGTCCATTGTCGAGGAGGACAGGTGGTGCGAGATCCACAAATTTGGAAGTTTGTGGATGGGGAGAACGTGAAATTCGTCGAAGACAAATCTCGACCGTTGATCGTCAAGGGGAGAACGTGTCAGTTGATCTGAGATTTCATAGAAATCTCACTTCAAGGATTTCCAGTTGAGGCTTGAGAATCCCAAAGTCCGGAGACGTGAAAGGATCATGACCATTGATCCGAAAGGGACACACATCAGTGGATTTTCAGGTCTAGGAAAAAGCAAGGGAAGGTTGAAAGGTTGGAAAGTTGAGATTTCCAACCCCTGAATACCCGAAGGGATTATGACCGTTGATTCGAGAAGACCATGCGTCGTTAGATCATGGAATCTAAGTGAAATGATCAGAGAGAAAGTAGAGTTTGAGAATTGTGACTCCTGAAGCCCGAAAGGCGAAATTGATCTCTTCCATTGGTTTGGAGAGCCACATGTCACTTGGTCATTGAGACTAAGGATCACACGTGGATGGAGGAAAGAAGGTAGGAAATGAAGATAGATCAGAGTAGTTGATCGAAGGAGCACCATCAAGATCGTGAGATCGACGGTCTTGTCGCATTGTGGGATCAAAAAATGCTCGAGTCTTAATTTTTCGTGAGCAGGCCACAATTGAAACCATGGTTCTGGAGAAAGGGTATGTGGAAGCTGGAGGTGGATTGCGGGGAGAAAAGTGGTTGATCCCAAACCACTCTTGGACGCACCCGCAATAGTTCACTTATGCAAGGACGTAGCCCGAGGTCACATGTGACAGGGAACTAACGAGAAGAGAGCTCGTGCCTGCAATCACGTGGTCACGAGAGACCATCTCCCAAGGTCATATCAAGAAACAGAGCTATCACTCACAAGACCGAGTTCAGGAAGTGCCTTTTGGATAAGTGTTTGATCACAAATCATGGTCACATAAAAGGTAGGGGCTTAGCAAGAAAATCTAGCGCTTGCTGTGAAGTTTTTCTCCGGAAGGGAAAAGGCACCAAAGGGATGAGCGCGCATAGGTTCTCTATGTAAATGCTGGAACAAACTAATTGTAACTGCCAGAAATGGAGTGATTTCATCTGCCAAAGAATTTGAAGAGCTTCAGGGTGATCGCCAGAGGAGCTGAAGAGTCTCTTTGTAACTGCTAGTGGAATGAAGACTCATCATAGAGACAATTGACAGATGAAAAAGTGTCGAATACTGTAACTGCAAGAGAAGACAAAGAATCTCTGGATAACAACCACTGATGAAGAACAGACTTAGCATAATCACCAGAGAGGATGAAGAGTTGGGTGCATGATCTGGAAGAGGAATTGGCATGATAAATATATGCAAACAGAGAAGAGATGGTTGCTTCTTTTGATAGTTATTCATGTAGGAAGAAGCATTATGTGCACAGGAGCTGAAGCGCACAAAAGAGGTGTAGTGCGGAGAATGAAAATGATGCAGAAAGCATAAAATGCAGAATAAATACATAGAACAAAATGCATATCTAAGAGATGAAGAGAAATCTGAGGTGTGCATGCAGAGACTGAGGAGAAGAACATAAATCACAAGAATATGCGAGTAGGAAGACACTGATGCAGGCAGAGCAGTGTAGCAGAACAGTGATGAGACTGGTAAGTCATTGATAAATATTGTATCACTGTAATAAATTTATGTAACAAAGATTTATATCTCAGGGTGGTAGGGTGGTTCTAGGGAGGACTATTGTCCTTGGAGTTTCAAGTGGGTGCTTGAACAAATGGAGTTGTAGCTTCCATCTGGTTGCAGCCGAAAAAACCAGGGTGGTAGGGTAGTGCAAGGGAGAACTATTGTTCTATGTTATACAGGGTGGTGCCTGTGTAACTGGAAGTTGATGCTTCCATCCAGGTTGTGCTGGAACACTCAAGGAGTTGGTGCTTCCTTCTAATGGGTGCTAGAGAATCAAGAGAGTTGGTGCTCTCAGCAAGTTGTTGCTTGTAAATCAGAGGTGGTAGCCTCAAAATGATTTGGTGCTCATAAGAATGATAATGTAAAGAAAATAAAGACTACTTATCATATCAAGAAGAAGAGGTTTTCTCCCTTTATGGGTTTCCTCGAGAATATCTATCTGTGTGTATTTCATGTGTGTGATTGATGTTGAGTATTCTATTGCTTACTTCCCTACATTATTGTGATCATCATTGAGTGTTCTGTAAAGAGTTTAAAACGAGCATAATTGTTTAAGCACAGTAACAACCGATTCACCCCCCCCACACAGTTGTCCAACACATCATTCATAAACACATATAGACAAGTAAATCACAAGATGCAATATCGTCTCTAAACTCCTTCTTTATTCATCTTCTTTCTTACTAATTGTCTATTACATTCATGATCTTTGCATAACAGTGATTCCCTTCTACACCCCATAATATCCCAATCCCGTTACATATTTATACCCAAAATCTAGGGCTTAAAACCTTATTATTATCTATCCCAAAATAACCCATTACAATGCATGGCATGGCCAACTTCAATTAACTGGTTGTTTTCCTTCTTTTACTTCTCGTTCTTTATACAACTTTTTTGTTGATCTTCTATTTTTGGAAAGTCGTATTGTCGTCCTTTCGTGCTTCCTTCTCTCGCTCTCTTGCTTTATCTTTCTGTATGTGCGTGGTCTTCGTCCTTTTGTTACCTTATGCGTGCTTCCTTCCTTCTGCGCAATTTCCTCCTTTTGCGCGATTTATTCCTTCGATGCCCTTTCTTCCTTCTGCTCCATTTCTTCCTTCTGCTCCCTTTCTTCCTTCTATGCCCTTTCTTCCTTCTGTGCCCTTTCTTTATACTTAGGTTATTCTCCAAAATCATATCCAAAACTGCCTGTCCAATAGGCCCCCAACACTCAGTTGTGGCTCATCCCGAGCCACTCAGGCCTGTTGCAGGTTCTTCCACTCTGCAATGAATTGTTGTGTGACATCCTTAGCCACTTCTACCTCTGTGACCATGGTAGCCTCTTTTGTTGTGATCTCCTCCATGGCCTGCACGGTCAAGTCTTGAAGTTTTCCCTTGTACTGCCAATCAGTCGCTATTTCTGGCGGATTTTGAAATTTACTGCTTATACGATGCTTTTATGACCCGTCATGACAATCGTCCAATTATCTTTTCCATGTATGAATGTATTTAACAGTCTTTTCGTTCCAACCTGTGCAGTAGTGTGTTTCTCATGGCAATCAGGCATGATTGTATCTTTGTTGGACTTGGCACAGTGTTCCTTCATGGGAGATGATCAGTCCAACTACGCAAGTTATGATACCTTGGGATTTCACTCACTCTTTTTCTTTCTCCTATCACTACTTTTTTATTGTTTTTCTTTCCCTTTTCTACTTTTATTGTGGTTTTCTTATTTTTCTTTTTACTATGCTACCCTTACTATAATACAGTGGTTTTGGGTGCAACCCAGATTACTATGTCGATGGTCAACTGTCTCTATAGAGTTTCAACCAACTTTCGTTCACCGTTACTTCCAAGACCTGTTCATCCAAGGTTCCCAATTGTGCAACACCTGTCTCAACTATCTATTGTATCACATAGGGACCTAACTAGTGCATGCGAAACTTCCCTGGGTGTTGTAGATACTTGTTGTCATAAAGTAGTACCAAATCACGGACTTGAAATTTCTTAGTTTGAATGTGTCAATCGTGTCAGGCCTTCTCTCTGGCTTTCTACACCTATTGATGCAATCCTGCTAGAAACCGGTCCTCCTCAGGCTGGACTAACTGCGCCAATCTCTTCTCTATTGCACCTGTGTCTGAGAGCTCAGTGATGGATGCAATGTGGAGACTAGGTACAATGAACTCCATTGGCATCATTCCTTCTCGTCCATACACCAACTGAAAAGATGATTGCCCTGCCAACTTCTTGTTGGTAGTTCTGTATGCCCATAGTACTGCAGGGATGCATATGTCTCAATCATCTCTTCCAACATTGCACACCTTTTTCAAAGCATTCTCCAAAATCTTATTAAACGCTTCCACTCTGTCATTAGCTTGAGGGTGATATGGTGTGCTCTTCTTCTGATGAATCTGAAATTCCTTAGTTAGTGCGATAATTGTTGTGTTCAGAAAAAGCGTACCATGATCGCTAAGTAGTATGTGCGGACATCCAAACCTAGTGACTACATTCTCGAATAGGAACTGTGCAAAAATATCTGTAGTGAAATCAGTAACTGGTGTCGCTTCCGCACACCTAGTTAGATACTATGTCGTAGTAATGATGTATCTTGCTCTTGATCTTCTTGCTTATGGGTTGATCATACCTACAAAGTCAATTGCCCACTTGTCGAAGGCTTGCAACATAACTTGTGGATGTAATGGAATTTCACCGCGTCTAGATGGTTTACCCACTCATTGAAAAACATCGTAGGACTGACAATACTCTGCATCTTTGTGCAGTGTAGGCCACCAAATCCCTGCGCATAAAACCTTATGTTTCGTTGCTTTGCCTGCGTAATGTCCTCTGAAAATTTCAAAATGCGCTTCCTCCAGTATAACCGATATTTCATGTTCCAGTACACACTGCCTCAAGATTCCATCTACCCCTAACTTATACAAGGTCCCTGCAATCAACTGATAGTATGTTGCTTTCACTACAAATTGTTTCTTCTGTGCAACTATCATTTCGTAGGGAGCCACACCTATATTTAGAAACTCCACAATGTCCGTGAAGTAATCATCCACCATTCTTACTACAAATAACTGCACATCTAGGAAATTATCATATAAATTTCCTGCATCCTCTTACGTTAGTATGCGCAAGAGATGATCACGTCCTACATTCAACTTCCCTAGTTTTACTATGACCTCAAAGTCATATTCCTGAAATAGTAACAACCATTTGCATATTCTTCCTCCTAAGACATGTTTATTGACTAAATACTTTAATGCAAAATGATCTGTGTATATTTTGAAGTGAGACCCAAGTAAATAATGTCTAAACTTATGGAGCGCATAGACCATAGCCAAGAATTCATGTTCTGTAATGGTATAACTTTTTTCTGATATAGATAACTTCCTACTTACAAATGCAATCGGATGGTCGTTGTCTCCTTCTCTTGGTTGTGAGAGTATTGCACCCAATGTAATGGATGATGCATCAACATGGACATGGAACTCCTTGTTCTAGTCTGGAAAGAATAAAATGGGTGCAATGACCAATCTCTATTTTAACCTGTCCAACCCCTTCTGGCAGTCCTCATTCCATTAGAACTTGGATTCCTTCTTTATTAACTTTTCCATGGGTGTTGTAATCTTCATGTATCCTTTGATAAACTTCCTGTAATATCCTGTATGGCCCAAAGTTTCCCTTATCTGTTTGAGTGATTTCGGAGACACCAAATCCATAATAACTTCGATCTTCGCTGGGTCAACCAATAGGCCTTGTTTTCATACTACACGTCCTAGTAGAATTCTAAATGGTGCAAAAAAATACATTTCTTCAAGTTCAGCAAAATCTGACATTGTCTGCATCGATCTAACATAAGCCGAAGTACTTCTATATGATCCTACAGTAAACTCAACACAGTCCAATCATCTAAATAAAATTCCAAAAATTTATGGATGAACTCGAATGCTTCCACCACCAATCTAGAAAATACCGCAGGGACATTCTTCAATCCAAATGGCATCACCGTGTACTGATAAACGCTCCATTCTGTCGCCAATGTGGTTTTGTGTCTATCCTCTTGCACAATTTTTATCTGATGGTATCCAGAGAATCCATCTATAAACGAATATATTTTTTGACCTCCTACGTTCTCTAGTACTTCATCCGTGAATGGTGTTGGGAATGGGTCATGTAAGCATGCATCATTTAGCTTCCTTAGATCCATGCAGATCTGAATTCCTCTAGTATTCTTGTCTTGCACCACCATTGGGATAATCCACTCAGACTGTTCTATTGGTTCAATAATTCCTGCATCTAGAATCCTGTCTATTTCAACCTTCACCTTCTCCTTGTACCTCGGGTTCAATCTAGAGGGTCTATGTCATATTGGCTTGGCTCCAGGTTTTAGCGGAATCTTTATCTCACCTAAATCACTTGCTATCCCTTTCATCTCAGAGAATGTGTTTGGAAATAAGTCCTGATATTCCCATGATAAATATGCCACCTTCTCAATTGTCTCATCATCCCAATAGTCTCCTATATGCACAAACTCATGATTCTTCCTTGTCCCAATGTTGACTTT
>ML791866.1:166016-177532 GCA_009831015.1 Picea engelmannii
AATCTGCTCCCAGACCTCAGTTTACCAGATAGCAGAGAGATACCACAGGTCGAAAACCAAGACCTTAACAAGAGGCAAAGGCTCATGATACTTTGAAACCACTTGGGATGATTGACATAGAATATTGGTGCCTTCCATGCGAAGAACCTTACAGAGAATATGAGTTTCCCCGACAAGATGAAGACTCTTTCAACGATATGATCTGCATTTTCCAAGAGGAATAAGTCACACAAGAATAGATCAATGAATCCATAAGACAAGGGGAAAGAGAAGGGAGACTATAGGCCTTGAATCAATTAATAAGTGATTAGAAGGAGTTAAGGAGGAGGGAATTTTTGACCTACACCAGAAGAAATAAAGCTTCAAACCCTCCATCACAACCTGCCACTCCTCTTCCATTAGCAGAGAAGGTGTCCCTACCACCTCCACCTCCAGTACATGAGATGCTTCCTAATCCACATCCCACATATGAGATCTAGTTGAATATATATTTTGCAGCCATGTTTGGAAAACTGAATATGATGGTCCCAGTGACAGAGATGTGCAAGATCCCTTATGTAAAAAGGGAAATCTTGAAGACATTATAGGTACCGATCGAGAAGGAAGAACCTCCTATAATTTTGAACACTATGTATCTCGATCGGAAAAGAGACAAGAATCCTCCCTTCTATCTTTCATTAGGCATGAATAGCCTCCGCTTGAACAACTACATGTTTGATTCTGGGGCCTCAACAAAAGTCATGTCATTTAAGGTGATGGAACAACTTGGTTTCAAGACAACCTGACCCTATGGTAATGTATGTGGTATTGATTCTAAAAGGGTCAAGGTTTATGGGTTATGTAAGGATGTTGAGGTATTTCTGATTGTTTTTCCAGATATCAACCTTCTCATGGACATAATAGTGATCGATGTTCCAGATTCTTAGGGGATGCTCTTATCGAGGAGATGGTATTATAACCTTGGGGGTTTCCTTAGCATGAACCTTACCCATGAATACATCCCCATGGGTGATGGCACCTTTGAGATTTTGTACAGTCGGGAAAAGAATGATAAATATGTGATGGATTCCAATGGCCCTAATTATGTTAGGGAGTGTGACTACGATGTGCCTCGACGAATTATTGAATATGATCCATCTGAGTTGGCTTTCATGTAGGAAGAATCCATAGATATGATCCTCCAGAGACCGATGAATACAAAGAGAAACTTGCAAAATACCAAGGGAAAGAGCCAGGGTCTATCCAAATTTTGAAGAAAGAAGATGAAAAATGCCAAGAAGCCATCAAAAGGATTGTCAACGTATATCCTCCTTCATATCCATACATTGAGGACATACCTTACATCAATTTAAATGAAGGAAGTCTTGTGCTCATGTGGTACAAGAGAAATGGAAAGACCAAGTATGACTAGAGAGATGATAGCTCATGGCTTGGCCCTTAGATTGTCAAGAAGAAGTCTGATAAAGAAAAGTACTATTTGACAGCCTTGGATGGGAGAAATATGCCATTACCAGTGGATGGATCTCTTCTTTGACCTTATGTTCATGTCACATGACTTCTTCAGGGCCCATGCCCCGGGTAAGTAGGTAGGTCATCCTTCTTTCCTTTCATTTTCATCTTGATTTCTCATTTTAGTTTAGATGCATTTCCTTTTTCATTTTTCTCTACTTGCAGATTGATTTTATGCTTAGTTTAGAAGTTTCTGAAAAAGTGATAAAATTTTCTTTTCTAGATTAGTTTCTATTTGGATTTTATGTATATGGACGAAGGGTGATAGAACAACCTTATATTTGATGTTTTTTGTTTCAGTGTAGGAACAGGTCTACGAGGACATGTTGTGGTTCTCATGCACTCTATGACGAGCACATGTCCCCAAGTAGGAGCCAAATGTTATCCCCATTTTGTGGGATAACTAAGGAGATCATGTATCGAGGCCCTCATGTTGCAGATATTGAGTTCCAAGAGACTACATGACCAACAATTTCCACTTGCACATATATAAGCCCACCCCATCACCACATTTGATCCATTGTCAGCACATCCACCACACTAGCCAACTTTTGGAAGGAAAAAAGGTCTTGCTCCATGCGGTACAAGTCAAGTATTTTGGCAGGTAATCACCCTAATATTTAAGGCATTCAAGAATGTTGTATTTGAGCTAATTTTGATTATAGAGCGCCTGCTTGGACATTATACCGTTGACCTTGTTTCACCTTGGTGAGTGTCATAGATTTCCTAGTGGGTGGCCAACCTTTGGGAAATGTTTGTGACTGGGGTCCCTTGAGGGGTTATCGTACCATTCCCAACCATACTTCCAACTTTTCGCTCATTACATTCCCATCATATTTTCCTCTTCTAGGTCCTTTGACTTTAGTGACCCGAGAAGGGCATGTACCACATTTCATGGGAAAAAGGGGTTGACGTCCCAGAGGGATTATTGTTGATTAAAAAGATAAAATCCTATATATAGATCTTCCAGATGCTTCACCCAAGGATCCCCTGAGAAGGAAATGAAATGATTCTCTATAAGAAAAGGGGGACCTACAAGAATAAATGATAATGAATGCTCAAGGGGTTAGTTGGAGGATAGGAGATATAATCACCAACTGACCTATCATGATCATGGGTATCTAGTGGTATGAAATTACCATCATCTGGTCACTAAGATAGGGTACTGGTTTTTAGTTACACAATCGAGAGAAATGGGGTCTCATCACAAGCTAGCCTTCTCATTTCCGCAAGGTATTCGTGAGTGACACTGCCATTATATGGAAACCATGCCAGGACAATGTCCTTCAACTCGTTCCTTAAAACATGAAAGAAACAAAGAATGACAAGTAGATGGGCTCGGAAAAGGTGCATTGCAAATGAAGGTTCCACACACCCTCTACAAAGGCTCCCATGAATGAGATAATACGAACCCTTGTATGTCACGAAACTCAATGACCTATGAAGTATAAAACCCTTCCACTTCATCAACCACTACATGACCTTGAAAGGCCATCCTTGGGAGCGTCCCCTACTTGTGGGCTTTGGTTTACCCAATAGGACTCCTATGACACCCCTCCCATACTTAAACTTGGTTAATTGCATAGGGTTTTGAGCATTTGTTTAATTTGATGAGGTAGTTTTGATGCACATGTTTAGGTGCATTTCTTATTAGATGTGGTTTACACTTTTCATGATATATTTGACTTGAGATATTTGGAGGGCGTACCCTTTTGTTTTACAGGACCTTGTTGGTGGACAATTTTGGAGGAGCAAGCCTAGCTTGGGCTTCCATGGGGCTTAAATCCCATAGGTTGGATGCCAAGGGAGACCACATGTCGGATCACGATGACTTGCCTTTGGAGGCCTAGAAGACATCATGGATGACATGACCTATCCCTCACATGCCAAATGTTTTTCCTAGGAGAGGAAAAATGTCAATTATGTAGGCTTGATGTCACCTAGAGGGCTAGGGTTTGGTGGTGACGGTGTTGTTTGATGACATGTGGCACGTTTTGAAGGAAGGAAGCTTGAAGACCATCAAGAGAGAACTTGGATCAGTGACAAGTGGCCTTTGGAGGCCTAGCCATGCATCTACTACCCCAATGACTTCTTCAAAGTGCCAAAATATCCCCTAAAGGGGTGACATCACCTTGTTCTAGGGTTTCTTTTGTGTAAAATTGAATTTTAAGATGAATTGTTTAATATTATTTTGAGGCAAGGGTTAAGATTAGGGTTTTTAACCCCTTCTCTTATGTTTTACCCTTGCTAAGTGGACAAACTATGTGATAGACATTTTGTATAAATAGAGATCATGAAATCTCATTTTAAATCATAACTCTCCCATTGTGAAGATCTAAGGACTGAAATTTTCGCTACCTTGAAGCTTTTTGTTCTCTTATGCTATGATATGGTGCCTTCTTTGGTTATGGACTTGATGATGATGATGTGCTAGCTCTTGGAGGTCTTTTCTAGCTATTTGTGGTGGTTTATCTTGACATGTTATGGTCTGTCTTGTGCTATTTGGATTGGTAAGACATTTTACTTGTTTCTATCATTTGTAATTCAAGCTCAAGGTTGATTTTTTATAAGTCTAAGTAGGAAGTATAAGTGCCTACACCCCTACTTTAGCTCCACCATAATATTAATCATAGAATTATTGTTTCTAAGGGTTTTCTAAGGAAGTATAAGGATATACACCCCTTAGTTTAAACCCTAGCTAGGTTACTTTCCTTGGGGAATAAGAGGATTTATACCCCAAGGAGGTAGTAGATTTAGCTCTTTAATTTTGACCCCATTAACCCATTAATCAAAGGCACTAGTTGTTGCATTGGAGAAATAAAATGTTGCATTGGTAAACATGAAACTTGAAGCTTTGAAGTTCTCTCACTCAGATGTTGTTCTTTGAGCCCTAGGCTATATTGCCTCATAGAGGCGTCCTCTTTCACCCACTAAAACTTTCTTTTGTAATAAAACTAATATACAACCATTGGGGTTGTAGAAATCTAACCCTCTATAACTAGATAACTCCTAAACTAACCCTAGAAATTAGCTATAACTTTTCCCTAACAAACTAATGACCCTAGCACACTTTTTGGGCTAGTTTGTGGCGATTTTCATTGGCTAAATTTCTTGTTATAATGCTTGGTTTGATACAACCATAAGGCTTATAATTATCATTGCAATAATCATTTTGTGACAACCTTGATTTTATGCTAAAGTATTTCTCTTTCATTCTTGAGTTAAACTAGTCTTTACTAGCTTGCCTCTTGCTTACTTAACTAGAATTTTATCATTTATTTTGCAACTTTTATTATCTTTTATATGTTGATATATATCACTGATTGTTGCTGAAATTAGGGACAAAAAGATTAACTTTATTTTCCACCTAACATACTGCATTCTATACTTGGTTTTCATTATGTCTCGGGCATGTATTTAATCTTGGTAGGTCACTCAAAGTAATAACAACCTCAAGTAACCCTCAAGACTCGTTACCAAGTTCCATTTACTATCTAGAAACTTGACCTTTAGGGGCATCCATTCATACATCTCATTTTCTGTCTCATCCCCCCCTAAGGTCACCGAAAGTCCCCCCTTGAGGTGACTAACTCACCTCTAAAGTGACGGGAACATCTACCTCACCTCTAAAGTGGGTAGGTGCTCTCTAAGTTGTCACCATTTGGTGGTTGGGTCAAGATTTTTCCAACCTACAACTTTTGCGATAAAAGGCCCTACTTGAAGGAACAAATTTTAATGGCATAAGTAATTAATGATACTTCAATCAAGGATTAATTAAAAGTGATTTACTCCAAAAAAAGAATCAAGGAAAGTTCTAGAAAGGAAACCCTAACTACTTCAATAACATTGAAAGAAGATTTTAAAAGGACAAGAGAAATCATTATGAAGGGGTTGGCAATCATAAGTTTCTACAATGGTGAAAATTCTACAAGAAGCAAAGTTCTATATTTCCAATATTCGATGGACTGTCTTGCTAAAAATTGTCTCTCATCTTATTCTTCTTTCCTATTTCTTTCCACCAAATATTCCATGAATGTACCAAGATCAGGGAGATTTGGGTCTGAGCAGTTATTTCTTTGAAATGTACCTATGGAACTGCATGTATAGATGCTTTATGTTTTTTTGTTGATGCTTTTGGATGCATATATCCAAAAGTGATATGTCTATCTTCATGCTTGGGGTGCTGGGAGTGGGAGGTAACTGAGTTTGAGGAAGTTATTGGCTGGTTAGACTCAACATAATGGGTAGGCCGTTTTCCTTTGCTAGGCTTTGGTTCTCTGACTTGAAACTTTATATTTTTCAATGGCTAGGTTGAATGAGCATGGGAGGCTTCTAATGCAATGTGCAGGGAAAACTACTTAGGTGGAGGAGGAGGTAATGGAAATGAGACTTTTGGCCATTCTTGAACTTGATTTTGAGGGGAATTAACAACATCATTCCAACCATCATTGGTTGGGATATTAGGAGGTAGTGACACATGTGGTTGAATAGGTACACCAGAGATGCTATGATGAGGTTGGAAAGGTGGTATCTCAAGTGGAGGATGTGGTTGAAAGGCTCCTTGTCCTGCTATATTTAGGAAACCTGTTTGCAAAAGCTAGTTGAATTCTTCGAACTCATCATCTAAATGAATTGAAAAATGAAGTATTTTGTTTCCCAAAAAGTCATTTGGAATTCTCCCCCCACCCTTGTTTCCTCTTCCATGACTTCCTCTATTGAAAAATCTCATCTATAAGTGCAAGGATAATTTAGAGTATGCATACAATAGCAGGTAAAGCATCAAATACTATTTGCATAATCATAGTTTGGAAATAACTTTGACTTGGCAACAAACAATCATGTAAACAACCAAGGACATACATGGAGGGATAAAAAAAATGTCATTCTTTCTTTGAAACACTTCATTATTTCACTCGAGTAATCATACTTTAAGAACATGTGAAATTCAATGTGATTTAGGAATATGATGGGATTTTTAATGTATAAAAAATGAAACAATGGTAGGGAAAATAATGACACATGTTCAAAAACAATATTAAATTCATCATCAATCATTATGCAAAATCCAACTATTTGTCAACAATCACTTCATACACGTCGTGTCAAACTTATATCCACCACTGCTAATCTTTCACTCTCAAGGAAATTCTCATATATCAGGGAGAGAAATTTGAATTAAAATAGAAATGAAATTTGGGATATGGGAATAACTTACGAAAAATGAGAGCATGAGGAAATTGGCCCTGAGAAGTTCAAGCAGAGTCTATCAAACATAATGACCATGGAGTAGATCTTTTCAAAATTTGTCCTTGATCAAAAAATTAATTGACTAAAATATGCCTATGTTTCCAAATACCAATATCAAATTGATGGAGAAAATATTTAAATTCCTACAACATGGGGAAGAACAAATGATAATTTTAAAATGATACATGTATCTAGGAGTCAAGGAATACCTCATGTAAAATGGAAATATGAGATGGTTTGGTCATGTATGTAGAAACAAACAATATACTTCTAAACAATCAGCCTATCCTTTTTCCAATCTCAAGAAGCCATCAACAACCATATCCAACACCAACAAAATATATTCCAAATAAAATTTGTGCAATAGTGTAATGTAATCGGCCAAATCACATCTATTTCTTGTTGAATAAATTTTGTTTTCTCTCGAAACCTATCACACGAACCATAATCCATAGATACTTCTCTTAATAACAACCAGTGGATCAACACACCTTATATCACCACTATATAAACATTCATTCAAATAGTGAGGATCAAAACTGATTTGGGCATCTTTAACATTTCCAGACAAACAAAGTATAACCCTCGATTTCAAGCAGATACTCAAAAGAATCCTTAAAATCAAACTATCATCATCAGAAGGTCGATATAATGTAGAATGTCCCCTTAAATATTTGGATTTGAAATTGAGGAGATTAATATTTCAAAACTTGTATGATGATATATAGATCTAAACCATTTTCCGAACAATTTTTTGTGTAAGAAATCGAGGTACTAGCCAGAGAAAGAATTCAAAAATTATCAACAGTTCGAGTTTAGAACAACTTGCTAATAATATTAAACTTTAGAAATATATCACTTCAAGAGATAACCATCCACAACCCATTCAACAAAGCCAACAAATGCATAACAAACATGGTCATTGTTCAATCCAATCATAACTAGGGATCGAAACTAAGTCAAGATCTTCCATTTATATAACTGTACGCTTAACACAATGTTAAAAGAGCGCCGAGATTGTCGGTTTGGAGAGATACACAAATAATCTTTCAAATTCAAGACATTACTTTAACATGTAGAAGTGAAAAACCCTAGGGTTTAGCAACAATATAATCTTAACTTCCCAGTTTATGCGACATTGAACAAGTAGAGCCATGAGATGGCTTTCAAATGCATGGGTTTGAAACTAGATAAGATGCAATCCATTTTGTGTGAAGATAGTTTAACCCTAGCCCAAAACAACATTTCTAAGTAAAAGAAATGCAGAGGTGCAACCAACCTAGACAAAGATACAAGAAACCCACAAGGTCGATACAAACTTCCTTTTAAAACACAGAACATCATGGAATAATGTGACGAAGTATTCATCATTTTGCAGTGAAAGCTTCTCATAGTAGGGTAAACAATTGAGAAGGTGAATTTTATAGGAAAACTCAAACAACGCCAATACAATACAATGGTTTGGAACCCATCACTTATAAACGAAAAATATGTTAGAAGAAAAACCTTGGAGACTACTTCTAAGCCCAAACCTGAAGCATAACAAAAAAATATATAGGATTTTACATTATATATGCATTTATGGATAGAACAGAACTAGTGGAGTAGATAGGAAGAGATTTTCAACAATTCATGCAACCATAACATTTCATAATGAGTGTAGATGCTACAGAACAAGTACAAGAACAAACAACACACTCATTCACAATCAAACAAAGATTTTTTCCAAATTATAACTACAAATAATAACATGCTTTTGATGGGTACAAGCTAAGGTATCACACCTTACTTCAACACTTGTATTCCTTTTGGAAAAGAACAGTTTCAGTGCCTGCGACAATCACAACCAATATTTGAACTGATTTGTCTTTCCGGGACTCAAAAACTCAAATGGAAAAATGAAAAATCTAAACACAGTGAGGGTGACAAACTCAATGGAATGTCAGTGACCCATGTATTGAATGCATGGGAGGCATCACGTTCTCCAAAAATCAACTCATGGTCCATATCATACTTCCATTGACAACAACCACAAATCATAACCCATATAATTGTGCCACATATGCAAATATCAAATGTCCCATATCCATGTCATCACAATATCTCAATATCAATTGAAATGACGATCATAATTTACCAACACAAATCTTTTCAATTAAAACACATTCATTACCATAAAATAATGCGACGTGTATAGCATATCAATCTACATGATAGAAGCAAGGTAAAAAAAGGTGGCAAGTGCCATGCAATATCACCATTGATTTATACCATATGCACTATATTCAAGAACTTCATACCCTTTGATACTATATGCCATCCTCATGTTTTATACAATCAATCAACTACCATATGAATGTGATATATTTGGATAGTATCAAATTTTTCATACATGTGATGAACTATATACCATGTATAACATTTGCACAATGAACCTTTTTTTCTTTTAAAATGTGCCATATAACCAACCAGAGACCGGACCTATGACAAATATGTTGCTGAGACATATCAACTATAAAAAAAGAACCTTGAGTTGCTCCATAATTTTTTGTGACCTCCTCATATCATTTATGAATGGACTATAGGTAGGATGAAAGATTTCCTGAAGTTTTATGAGTAGAACCATTCATAATCAGATCAAAGAAGAAAACAATACCACTGCAAACCGTAGGTGAGACTGATATTTGTACTTCAAATGAAATATAATCATGATATATTCTCATGGAATCACATTAGCATATAAGTGATACTCAATCGAAGGGGATATGTGAAAGCAAATGACCTTGCTTTCTTCCTAGGGGGGCCACCTATTAGTTAGATATTTATATATCATAGATAAATAGATAACATTTTAAATTGTGCTTTGCAACCATTTGTAGGTTGGTGGCTAGTTGGAGAATTTATGAGTCAATAGGCTCATATTGTCTCATATATGGGTGCCTTTGTGGAGGGTGTGATGAATCCCTTTGTTTGCAATGCAACATTTTACCAAGCCCTTTATTTGTCTTTCATTTTTTTTTTATGGTTTGAAAATTGAGTGCTATATGCAATGGAAAGAAAAATAGCACCACAATGCCACTTGAAGTTAGAACACATTGAGTGCCATATGCACAGGAAATTAAAGGACACCACAATGCATCCCCCCATCAAGCATGTCGTTTTTATTTATTTTCTTTTTAAAGGTCTTTCATTTTTATGGAGAAGCATTCCATGGCTCTCGGTACCTTAGGGTGATCATCTAGAAGGATAAATTATGGATTTTGTCTTTACAGTGCTAGCTACGACACCTCTGGGCATTCATCCCCTTCTTCCCATGAAATGAGGTACAATCCCTTCTTGGGGTCAATGAATCCCAAAAACCCAAAAGATGAGGAAACAAAGGGGAAGAAGTGTGGAAAGTGGTAAGTATGAGTGGGAATGGTATGATGAATATTAAATGAGACCCCCTAGTAGAAACCCTTTTCCCGAGGGTGACCAACTTACTAGGATACCATGCCAACCACCAAGGTGAAACAAGGCAAAAGGTATAAGTTCTAAGAAAACATTCCATAATTAGAAAGGGACCCTTTGCAACATGCTCAAATGCTTTAATTACTAAAGTGACACTTACCATGAGATTGGACTTGTTACCTCATGAATCAAGACTTGTTATCCTTTATGGGCCATGCTGGTGTGGTGGATGTTTCTATGTTGCTGCCAATGAACAGTGATGTGTGGTGGAGAGGCGGATCTCTGTCTGCTCAATGTGGCCTCAGATGGTCATTTGGCTCTCAACACTCCATTTATATTACTTGCGAGCCTCGAGACACCATATCCTTAGTTACCCCTAAGTTGGGGGGTAACATATCAATATCTCATCATATTCATTCATAAAGGGGGGTTTAAAATTGTGAAAAATCAAGTCAATATATTGTAAGTATAGGGGGGATGTAGGGTATTGGGGGCTATAAAAAGGAGATCTAGTAAAAATAAATATTTTTTATTGAAAAGATGAATTGGGAGGAGGGTTCAACAAAAGGATTTTCAGAGGTATTTATCAATATCTAGTGAAATTAGGGGTATTCTTTAATGTCCCATGAACAAACATGCTATGTCATAGGTTCACTGAGTGAAGAGCCCATGATTAAAATAAGCATATATATATTAATAAATGAAGCACATTAAAATTATACAGATTGAAGCATATTATTATATGCTTCGATTTGTATAATTTTAGCGTGCTTCATTTATTAAACATATAGAAGCGCATAAAATTTAAATATACTCATAATATTCTTTATTATGCTTCATTTATTAAACAAATCGAAGCCTATAATAACAATCCACGTATATCAAAGAGATTGGTACATACAAACAGATCAAAGTATATTGAATATATTGGTATTTAATCAGATCGGTTATATGTATGCACAACAAGTTTATCTAACCTCGTTTTTGAACGTCCTACTCGATGGTGCCTTCATCTCACAAAGATTATAAATTCCTTCTGCAATGTCCTCCTCAATGCTGCTTTGTTCCCATAGATATTGATAGTTTATGCTCCAATATGTGTTCATAATCCATTGCTTTCTTCTCACAACAACAACCTTAGAGTATGCACGTTATGGATAGAGGTATGAGATTGTGTCATTAAGGAAAAACGACCTCCCATGTTTGGTGATATGATAAATTGGTATCAGGGAGAGAAATGTTACTATCCATCATTAGCTTCACGGCTACACACCAAACATTACCATGGCACCCAAACTTGGCCATCATAG
>ML791867.1:5146-46377 GCA_009831015.1 Picea engelmannii
TGATATCTCTTATTTAAAAACACAACAATCACTTTAATTCAATTTAATGAATACAGGTTTATCTTTTCATTAATTGAATTTTTTTGCACAAATTGTTGCACACAGATTTATCTAATTGTGATGGTTTGTAAATCATAAAATTGTTGTTATTTTTATTTCTTGTTTGTCCTATCATTTATATTTGAAGAGCACAACAAATTTCCGTTTACGATAAGCTCGTGGAGAATCTGGTGCGGGTTTCCTCCCTCCGAACAGATGAATCAACTACTGCACGCGGGACAAACCTGAAGCGCTACTTCATGTCAGTTTGTTATTTATTATTTGATAGTTAATTAGTTAGTATAATAAAAGTAGTTTAGATAAATATATTAGTTTAGGTTCTTAGTTAGGATTATTATTTTAGTTGCTTAGCTTAGATAGTTTTTATTCTATTTTCTTTTTCATCAAATTATAAAAATAAAAAAACAATGGTTTCGCTATCTTAGGACAGATTACAAATGATTTTTGCAGGTTTTAATTTAAATCTGTAATTTGTAAATATTGTATATTTGTAATTGAAGCTGATTCTGTTAATAATTAAACATTTAATTTTGTAGAATTATAGTCGCATGATTTATTTAATAGATTGTATATATGTAGTTTAGATTTGTTTATTAGTTTGTTTTAATTAGTGTTTTTATTTAGATTAGTTGCTTAGTGTAGTTTTCATTTGTTTTTCTAGGACTTAGATCATCCAACGGAGCTGCTAAACCCATTAGGGTGGATTACCCCAAACGGCTTAGGTTATTTAGACAACCCCGGACCGGATCCACTCTTCCAGTTGGCGAGCGTTCAATTTCCCCCGTCAACAAAGGGGAATATTTTGGAGTTCATCCATTTGTGCACCTTATCAATCATGATAAGACAATAATGAGGGCATGGGTCCTCCAACCACTCTTCTAGGATAACTCAATCCACAAAGAATCTTCACGTGAGGGATTTCACCATAAGGGGACCACTTTGGAGTTCATCCATTTGTGCACCTTATCAATCATGATAAGACAATAATGAGAGCATGGGTCCTCCAACTATTATTTTAGGATAAATCAATCGACAAAGCATCTTCCCATGAGGGCTTTCACCATAAGGGGACCACTTTGGAGTTCATCCATTTATTCACCTTATCAATCATGATAAGACAATAATGAGTCATCTATACATTTTTCCAACAATGAATCATATACCAATGAAACCACATCAATCCATATTCATCATGTATCAATGACAACTCATTGATCCATCTTCATCATATCAATGACAACTCATTGATCCATCTTCATCTATGCATTCTCATCAAGGAGAATACATATTATATTACATCAATCATCAATCAATCAATCCTTTGACATCAATCAATCACTTGAAATCAATCAATGACATCAATCAATCAAATCATTGGCATCAATGAAAACATGATCCAACAGAAAGTGGGTTAAGATGGTTAAAAGGTAACCCCTTGAGGAAGCTACATGAAGGTATAAATAAGAGGCAAGGCTCTCTCATTTTAATCACACTTGAGAATATTGAACATATAAATGTGACTGAGGTAACCAAAGGATATCTAAGTTGAATTTCAAAAGGAAGGTAAAGTAAAGAAGGCCTAAATTCAAGGGAGGATAAATTCTTTTGATGATGATTTCTAAGGTATGTTATTTACAGGTCATCTCAACATTTTCACAATAAATTTTTTTATAGAATGATTCAAACTGTGAAATTGGGATTCCATTGAGGAAACATATCCAGGTAGTTGTGGTACACATTTTAGCTTGTAGGTCGTTGTATTTTTGGAGTTACACTCTGTGGAAAATGGGGTTTGTGGCTAGTCCTAAAACTAGTCTAAAACAAATGTTTCGAGTAAAAATGTCATAAATTCTTCATAACAGATCCAAATTCAATAAGACCAAATGTGTTGGTTAGATTATAGTCTGTAGTATTATTTTTTTATTAATTGGGTTGATTGTCATTGATGAAAACCCTTGAATAAATTACGGTAGTGAATTCTGGTAGCACAAATTTTTGGGTAATGGACCCAAGATTGTTTGATCTATAATGGTATGTGTTTTGATATATTTGTAGGTAAGACTATTCTAGATGGATATTACATGTCATTTCATTTCCGGTGGTATGTGGAACGTTACATAAATCCTCACGGTTTGAGATTTATGGCCTTACGAAGTTGAAGGACCCTCATATGATTGGCTTTAAACCCCAAAAAGTCAAATAAGTCAAAGAGGATTATTTAAATAATAAAGTGAAATGACAAAGTCAAAGAGGATTATTTAAATAATAAAGTGAACTAATAAAGTCAAAGAGGATTATTTAAATAATAAAGTGAAGTGACAAAGTCAAAGAAGATTATCTAAATAATAAAGTGAAGTGACAAAATCAAAGAGGATTATTTAAATAATAAAGTGAAGTGACAAAGTCAAGAAGGATTATTTAAACAATAAAGTAAATGGAGAACTTTCTAATTATGGAAAGTGGTTATAAGAAGGTTAACCCTATAATGTGGAAAATGGGTTAAGTGGTCAAGTGGCTATTAGATACATCAACACGTGGAAATTTGGACAAAGTTGGACATAGGTGACTATGTGGACAAAGTGGCTATGTGGACAAAGTGGCATAGAAGATGATTCTAAGGAAGCTACCGGGAGAGTATAAATAAGAGGCAAGGCTCTCTCATTTTAATTACACTTGAGAATATTGAATATCTAGAGGTCAATGAGGTAACCAAATGATATCTGAGCCGAATTTTAGAAGGAAGGTGAAGTAAAGAAGGCTGAAATTCAAGGGAGGATAAATTCTTTTGATGATGTTTTCTAAGGTATGTTATTTACAGGTCATCTCACCATTTTCGCAATAACATTTTTTATAGAATTATTCAGACCGTGAAATTGGGAGGTCATTGAGAAAATATATTGAATTAGTTGTGGTACAAATTTCATCTTGTGGGTTGGTGTATTTTTGGAGTTACATTCCGTGGAAAATAGGGTTTGTGGCTAGTCCTGAAACTAGTCTAAAACATGTGTTTCGGGTAAAAAAATCATAACTTATTCATAACAGATCCAAATTAAGTAAGACCAAATGTTTTTTTTAGAGTACAATCTTTAGTATTCCATGTAACAATTTCATATCCATACAACAAATATTCCATGTGGGGCACGCTCTACAAGTTCGCTCTCTAGAATAAGCCAAAATTCAACAAGGCA
The DNA here is from genome assembly GCA_009831015.1 of Picea engelmannii. NCBI lineage: Eukaryota > Viridiplantae > Streptophyta > Pinopsida > Pinales > Pinaceae > Picea > Picea engelmannii. Next base: position 8,395 of record ML791867.1, read on the forward strand.
TGCCATTTTTTCTATAACTCCTTTTCTGAGAGGTTACAAGTAGTGACACCTGGAGGAATTGCATAAAACATGTTGAAGAAAATTGTGTACTATTTTTAGATCTTTATTCATTACATGTACATAGTTATTATTATTTCAAGTTAGGGTTGTTGACTAATCCAAAACTAGTCATGTGAGACTAAAGTAAAGTTTGATGAAAATGCTAGTATCTTGTTGTTAAAGTTAAGGAAGGTTTGCAGGTTTAGGTACATGTTGGTGCATGGTTGATGCACTTGTTTATGGTATGATTTGGTTACAGGTTTTTTGGTACAGGTTGTTTCATGGTTGATGCACTTGTTTATGGTACAGGTTGATTACAGGTTGAGGTACAATTTGATGCATGGTTGATACATGGTTCGGGTTATTGGTATAGGTTGTTTGGTGCAGTTTTATTGGTATAGGTTTAGAGTAGTATATCTCACATTGATAGTGTTACAGTGGTTCCATCATTCTACTATATGTCAGAGAAGTTGGACGGGGAAAGGACAGGTGGTTGTAGCCACGTTCCGGTTGTAGTCGGAGAACATAGGTGGTTGTAGCCTCCTTCTGGTTGTAGCCATAGAATTTGGTAGTTGTCACTTCCCTCAGGTTGTAGCCTAAGAAACTAGGGGGTTGGAGCCTCCTTCTAGTTGCATCTTGAAAACAAAGGAAGTTGGTGCTTCCAATGAATGTAATTCTTCAAGGCATATAAGAAAAATCATTCAGTGGTTTTCTTCCGCTTTGGGTTTCCATGTAAAAACACTGTTGTACTTTGTATGTGTATGATTGATCATTTGTTCATTGTTTATTTAATCTGCAAATATGGGATGATAATTCTACATTGATATAACACTTGCATTATATGGCTAAAAAGGATTAGATTTGTCTCTTACTGATTCACTCCCCCTCTCAGTAATCCAACAATTGGTATCAGAGACGCGTTACTTCAAAAATTGGTTTAACCACTGAAAGGTAGATCATGGAGAGAAGAAACATGTATAAAAATGGAATACCACAATTTTATGGACAAAATTATGCATTTTGGAGCATAAGGATGAAGACATATATACAGGCACATGGATTTGAAATTTGGCAATCAATTGTAGATGGATACAAAATACCAGTAGTTCCACTGACAAATGAAAAAGCTATGAAACCCGAACATAATAATTCCAAAGCCACAAATGCACTTCTGAATGGTCTTGGAGAATCGATATTCACCAAAGTTGCACATTGCAAATTCGCTAAAGAGATTTGGGACAAACTTCAAAATATTTATGAAGGAGATTATAAAGTCAAATAAAAAAAGCTTCAAACTTATAGAGGCTAGTTCAAACAACTAAATATGAAGTAAGATGAGAACATTGCATCTTAATTTTTACGAGTCGATGAAACAATAAATGAAATCTTGGGATTGGAAGAAGAAATCAATGAATCTATAATTGTTCAAAAGGTACTAATATATCTTCCTATGAGATTTGACCCTAAGATATCAACACTAGAAGAAAGAGCAGATCTAAACTCAATAATCATGGACAAACAACATGAAATATTCACAGCATATGAAATGAGAAATGAACAGGAAAATATAGATATAAAAGAATTAGCCTTCAAATCATCCAAAAATCAAAAGAACATAGCACCAACAATGACGCCTCAAAAAATGATGAATAAGTGGCCAACTTTGTCAGAATATTGAACAAGTGAAGAAACGACAGGTATAGAGGTAAGCTTCATTTGATTTGTTTTAATTGTGATGGTATTGGTCATTTTGCTAATAAATGTCCTCATAAGAAAAAGAGATATTATGAAGGTTACTCAAATAGAAAAAAAGCATATAAAGAAAAAAGAACCACAAAGAAAGTTTTCAAGAAATGCTTATGCACCAAAGAAGACATCTCATCGTCAGATGAAGATGAAGTCAATGACAGTGAGAAAGAAAGAGTTCTATTCATGGCAGTAGAAGAATCTGATAAAGAAGACTCTAAAGAAGAATATGAATAGGCCGAAGAAGAATATGAAGAGGCAGAAGTTGACTACCGAGAAGAATTTGTGTGTTCCATAGAAGTTATTAGAAGAGAAAAGAAGAGAAACAAGAAAGTACAAGCACAAGTAGACAAGAAACAAGAAACTCATGAACTAGAACAAATGATCACAAATTTGAAGGTTCAAATTGAAGAAGATAAAATAATTGAATAAGAACTCAAAGAACATCTAGAAGGAAGAGATAGGATCATTGGAAATTTGGAAGAAAAAATTGTCACATTAAGAAAGGATCTTCAAAAGAAAAATATGCAGAACAACTCAAAAGTTTTGAATGACATTATAAAAATTCAAAAACCTCATCATGAAAAGTTCGAACTTGGATAAAATAAGACAGAAAATGGATCAAGCTCCAAAATGATAGAAGAAGAAACATATCCAAAAAGCTATGCATAAACAATCAAAGGGGATAGGAAGGTCTACAAATAAAATTACAAGGACACTCCTCCACCGAGAAGATTCATATTTCAGAATCAACGATCGAAAGAAATAGATAGGCCTCGGGAATAATAAGTTTTCATAAGAGGACATCCTTTTAAAAGATTTTCAACTCCCAGGTATCAAACTATATTTTTTGTTTTATGTTATGCATGCAATAATTTTGGACATAAAGCTATGAATTGCATAGCTAACAATAGGAACATAAACAACTTTGAATGTCATACACAAAAGGGTTATCCAAGATGGCCTAGTGAAACATATAGAATAAGTTACAACATGTTTGAATCTTTGATCACTGAAGTGGAATGCTACAAAAGTAACAACTTTGGACACATGGCCAAATATTGTAGAATGACAATCCCTCCTGGAGAACCACAACAAAAAAACAACAGTCATAGACATGAACCTTAGAAAAGGACATGGATAAGAAACCATAATCAATATAGCAATGAAGAATGCACACTCGCTCTACAAGATAAGAAAACGAAACGTGGTTAGTATGTTGAAAATGGCTATTAAAAACACATGACAGGTGGTAGAGACAAGTTTCTTACATTAAGAAAGGAAAGTATGGATCAGTCTCCTTAGGAAATAATTATTTAGCTAAAATCATTGGACAAGGCACAGTTATAATTGGGAATAAGAATACCAAGGAAACAAATGTTCTACTAGTAGAAGATATGAAACATAATCTTCTAAGTGTGAGTTAAATGTGTGACCAAGGTCATAAAGTTACTTTCGATTCACAAAAGTGCGAGATACGAAAAGAAGGTTCAGGAAAATCGATTGTAACAACTGTGAGAACTTCAAGCAACATATATGTATTAAGTGAATCTGGAAATGAAAAGTGTTTCCTAGGAAAGTAAGATGAAATTTGGCTATGGAACAAAAGAATGGGTCACATATATTTTGACAACCTTGTCAAATTTAGCAAAAGGGAAGCAATTAGAGAAATTCCCCAGATCACGAAACCAACCAACACTTTATGAAAGCATTATCAACAAGGAAAGAAAACAAAGATATTATTAAAATCAAAAGAATATTCAATGAAAAGACCACTAGAAATTGTTCATACTAATCTAGTTGGACCAACTACAACAAAGGTTTTAAAAGGTGAGAAATACTTTATGTTATTAGTTGATGATTATACAAGAATGACTGCAGTTTTTTTCTCAGGAATAAGTCAGAATCTTTTGAAAACTTCAAGGTCTACAAGGAAATGGGTGAAAATGAAATGGATTAAAAAATCATATGCTTGAGATCTGATAATGGAGGAGAGTTCACTTCAAAGGAATTTATGGACTACTGCAACAGACATGGAATACAAAGGAAATTCTCCATTGCTAGGACACCTCAACATAATGGAGTTGTTGAAAGAAAGAACACGACAATACATGAAATGGCTCGAACAATGCTAATGGATTCCAAATTGACATATATCTTTTGGACATAGGAAGTGCATACAAAAGTTCACATTCAAAACATAGTAATGCTCAGAAACAACACTGACAAAACTCCCTACGAGTTATAGAAAAGAATACCAGCAAATGTGAAGCACTTCAAAGTTTTTGGAAGAAAATGCTACATCAAAAGAGAAGATGGAAAAATGGGAAAGTTTGACTCTCTTGTGGACAAAGGAGTACTTGTTGGTTACTCAAGTACAAGGAAATCATACAATTGTTACAACCTAGTATTGAACAAAGTTATGGAAAGAATCAATGTAGAAATTGATGAAACATGTAGACAAGAATTAAAGGAAGAAGAAAATGAATCAATGGAACAAATTTACGAAGAAGAAGAAGAACATGAAAAATAAGTAGAAGGGGAAGATGAAGAGGATCCGACAGAAGAAGAAGAGCAAGTTCATCAAGTGCCTCCAAATGCACCTAGAATATAAGTACAAAAGACTCATCCATCATATTAGATTATCGGAAATATAGATGCAGGAGTTCAGACTAGAAGAAAAATATGTTTACCAGAACAAACACACCTAGCACTCTCATCTATGATTGAACCAACCTATTTTGAAGAGGCTAGCAAGAACAAATTTTGGAATAAGGACATGGATGAAGAATTGGATCAAATAGATAAAAATAACATGTGGGAATTGGTTCCAAGACCAAAGGATAAGAATGTGATCGACACAAAGTGGGTATACAGGAATAAATTGAATGAATATGGACAGGTTACAAGGATCAAAGATAGATTGGTATGTAAAGGATAAGCATAGGTTGAAGGAATCAAATTTGAAGAGACATTTTCCCCAGTTTCCATAATGGAAGAAATCCGATTTCTTTTAGCTTATGCATGCTCCAAAAATATTAAAGTGTATCAGATGGACGTAAAATCATATTTTCTGAATGGGGAACTTGAAGAAGAAGTCTACTTTGAACAACCAGAAGGATTTCAGTTGTCAGAGAATGGAGATTATGTGTGTAAATTAAAGAATGCCTTGTATGGTTTAAAAAAGGATCCTAGAGCATGGTACTCTAGACTTGATAAATATCTACAATAGGCAGGGTTTAGAAAAGGAAGTGCATACAACAACCTCTACATCAAGGTAACTCAAGATAGTATTTTATTAATTGCAGTTTATGTTGATGATATTATTTTTGGAAGTACTCATGACAGGTTAATCCATAAATTTGCAAATGACATGCATAATGAATTTGAAATTTCATTACTTGGAGAACTATCCTTATTTTTGGGTCTTAATATACGTCAAAGAAACCAAGGAATTTTTATTTATCAAACCAAGTATATCAAAGAAATGCTAAAGAGGTTCGGAATGGAAGATTACAAACCAATTATCACTCCAATGCAAATTAGTTGCAAGTTGAGAAAAGATGATGACTCAAAGTCTACACATCCGAGTCAATACAAGTCAATAATTGGTATCCTACTATATGTGACAACATCTAGGCCAGATGTACTGCAGGCAGTTGGATAGGTGGCACGATTTCAAGAAGCACCAAATGAATCACATGTATTAGAAGTGAAGAGGATTTTCAAATATCTCAAAGGAACATAAGATTTTGGATTATGGTATCCAAAAGGAAAGGATCTATCACTTATTTCCTACACAGATGCATATTGGGCAGGTTACATTGATGACCGACGAAGCACCAGTGGAGAAACATTCTACTTGAGTGAGTGTTTTGTATCATGGCTAAGAAAGAAACAATCATCAGTATATTTATTTACTGTTGAGGAAGAGTATATTGTAGCAACAACATGTTGTACACAGGTTCTATGGATGAAACAAACTCTAACATATATATAGGTTGAGTATGATGAGCCCATTCCAATCTATTGTGATAATGAAAGCACCATCAATATCTCAAAGAACCTATTCATGCACTCCAGGATGAAGAACATTGAAATCAAGTATTACTTTCTACGGTAACAAGTTGCAGAAAAGAACATCAGAGTTGAATAAGTGGGAACAAAAGAAAAAGTGGCAGATATCTTTACAAAACCACTTCCACGTGAAACCTTTGAGTATCTTCGCCAGAGAATCAAAGTTATTTCTACTCCAAAATGAATGCTTTTGAATTCTTATCTTAGATGTCTTAGATGTACATGAGGAAGCACCATAAAGAGGATAGTTTAGGTTGGGAGATCAGACGAGTCAGTTAGGGGGAGCAACCCCAAATGGAAAGATACATTTTCCATTGATGACAAAGGGGGGGATATTTATCATATGTAGAGGAAAGAGGCATGGTTCCTGGGGGAGAATTGTCACAGAGATGCATGCATGGTTCCAGGGGGATCACGAGTGATATTATTTCAGTATTGCATCATAGTGTTTCCATCAATGCCAAAGGGGGATATTGTTTATTAATTGGGTTGATTGTCATTGATGTTAACCCTTGAAGAAAGTCTCGTAGTGAATTCTGGTAGCACAAATTTTTGGGTAATGGACCCAAGTTTGTTTTATGTATAATGGTATTTGTTTTGATATATTTTTAGGTAAGACTATTCTATATGAATAGTACATGTCATTCCATTTCTGGTGGTATGTGGAACGTCACATAACTCCTCACGGTTTGAGATTTATGGCCTTACGAAGTTGAAGGACCTCATATGATTGGATTGAAACCCCAAAAGGTCAAAGAAGTCAAAGAGGATTATTTAAATAATAAATTTAAGTGACAAAGTCAAAGAAGATTATTTAAATAATAAAGTGATGGGACAAAATCAAAGAGGATTATTTAAATAATAAAGTGAAGTGACAAAGTCAAGGAGGATTATTTAAATAATAAAGTAAATGGAGAACTTTATAATTATGGAAAGTGGTTATAAGAAGGTTAAACCTAAAACAAGGAAAATGGGTTAAGTGGTCAAGTGGCTATTGGATATGTTAGCGCCAATTCTTGCGAGGGGGTGTTTCTCTCTGATTTCAGGCCCTTGGTGTAAATGTGTAGAAATGGGGATGAAAAACCCATCAAATGCATTTTATTCAAAGGCTACAGTGATGAGCACCAAGCGCAGCACACATAAGAAGTCCATTTCGGGCTTAAAATCAAGCGAGCGAGCATTGTTTTTTCAACGGCGAGGATCCAAAAATGGAGCAGATCGACGGTCATCAGGTAAGCTTGAGTCACAGAGTTGCACAAGGTTTATCACATGGGCTCATATCTTACGAACAAAGTCATGAAATGATCATGGTTTTCCGATCCATTCGGGACACATGGCGCCTGATCAGGCTCGGTCGCGATTTCAGCTACCGAGACTTCAAAAGACATGGGGTCTCTCATCCATTTCATTCAAAAACTCTGAAACACAAAATGATTAGTTGTTTCAGAATTTCAGCTACCAGGACTTCAAAAGATAGGGGGTTTCTCTTCCATTGCATCGGGAAACTCCGAAACATGAAATGATTAGTTGTTTCGACATTTCGGCTACCGGGACTTCAAAAGACAAGGGGGTCGCTCTTCCACTACATCAGGAAACTATGAAACATGAAATGATTAGCTGTTTCAGCATTTCGGCTACCGGGACTTCAAAATACAAGGAGGTCGCTCTTCCACTGCATCGAGAAACTCTGAAACGTAAAATGATTAGTCATTTCGGTATTTCAGTTATCGAGGTTTTGAAAGATAGGGGGTCGCTCCTCCCTTGCATTTGGAATCACTGAAACACAAAATGCGAAGGAACCTTTGGGTACGAGCCCACGATCATAGAATAGGGTTATATGGAGTATGGCCAAAGAAAGTGAGCACTCAGGGCCAGGGTTGTTCAATGGAAAAATGATTGTGGCTGTCATTTTTTAAAGTCAATCCAACTGTTGATCCTGGAGGTTCGTTTCACAAGTTTGGGCACCAGGAAATTTGAAGGCAGGGGAAGTAGAAATCCATGAAATAAAAAATGTCGAAACAACCTTGGAGAGAGGCGTCAGGTCATGGCCCTGGGATACATTGATGGCGGTGCCATAAGAAAGGGAGGCTAGCCTCCGAGCCTTAGATAGAAAGCACATGGTCTTCTCCTGAGCATATCATCTACGCCACTCTTTGGGGAAGCAGTTAATGAAAATCGAGTAGGTAGATGAAATCTTAGCTTGAGACACGAATGGAAGGTATGGGGGGCCTGGAGAAATCAACCCATGGTACCCTTGTATGCAGGTCCCCCTGCAAGAGCCATGTTGAGTTAATGTGGCGTCTGACGAAGGAGTTTTGTCCAGGTTTGAATGAAGAGATGCCATGCCATAGAGGTTCGAGCATGCCTCTGCTAGGGAAACTTTTTTGAGTATATATGCTCAAATTTTCTATTTTTGTAGCATGGATGGTAGAGCAGAGCTCCCGACTGTAATGTTTTAATGAAGCACTGGTTTTCCTGGCTATGTATCTGTATATGAAATTTCCTTGTTTAATGTAAGGAATCTCTAATTTTCATCTTGTTTCGATTTCATATTGAAAGGGTTCATGATTGATTGATTCACATGAATCATCCTGACTGTTTTATGATAAAGGATTTATTATAACGTTGTTATGTTCTTTTAGTGTTTCTTCATTTGAATATAAGAAGTTCTTGTGTTCAAATTTTTCTTCTATAGGATGTTTGAAGCCTGATGCCTACAACAGGACTTCGTATTTCCTCACAGAAGTCTTCCTCCTACTCACCCTTATTACAACTTACTATCTGAAGTTGAACCAAGACCTCATCTGCTTGTGCATGCCTGGCCTAGTTTCTGAGTTAGAATGATATTGTTCTGAGTTTACTTCCATTCATCACCCTTTATCAACAAATAGTGACATAAACTGATGGGCCTCTTACTCCTGCTGCAATCCAGGAGTGACATTTGACGCCAATATTTCTGGCGTCATTGTCGGGGATGAAGTTGAAAATTTTCCCTAGGATTGAACGACTTTGAGCCTATGATTCTGAAGGTGCATCAGGCATCAGAGCCCTACGAGATTGCTACTGTGCACCTGGAGACTCCATTGTGATGACTCCACTGTGGAGAACCTGTTGTTTTAGTTGTGGCTTCCAGAGGTAGACACATGCGGTCCCATCCACAACTGCCTCTAGCTACACCTGAAGCTAATCCAGAGGTGATTATCAGAAAAGGAAAGGACTCTGAAGGAAAAACTTCCACCGCTGAACCAAGTAATTTTCCATCTCCTTCTGTAGAAACTCCATTTTCTTCTTCTCATCTTCCTAGCGGACCTTTTTCTGAAGTTTCCTGTTTCTTGAATTTCGGAAGTGTTCCTACTGAGTTTTCCCCTCCTAGTCTAGGATTGGAGGGATAAATCCTTGTTACTCCCCTCTCCCCTGAATTTGTACCTTGGCGTAGACCCAAGACCACGGAAGATTTCCCCACTCCTAGCTTTACCATCCCTCCTCTTATTACTGTTGTTGATACTGCATAGAGAGAAGCATCTGCTGACTCAAGCCCCTTAGCCTTCTCTCTGAATCCTTCATCGTTCCCCCTTCCACATGGAAGCTTATCTCTAGTATCTCTTATTTGAGCTCTTTCTCCTCCGAGTTATCCTCCACCTAATATTATGATGGCAGGAGAAAATCCCCCTATGACCAGAATGGAGGCTATAATAGCTGCTAGGTATGCTCTCCTTTTGTTACCTCAGCCTCTCAATGCCCTTCCAACAAATGGCTACCTTAAGAAACTGTCCAATTTTACAGGCGAAGGGGACATAGTTGTAGAAGAACAGCTTGAATCCTTTTACAGTTTTACAGATGATCATGTTATCATGCATGCAGACGTATGGATGAGGATTTTTGTCCATAGCCTTGAGGTGAGGCTAGAAATTTGTTTAGGGTCCTACCTCCTGGATCTATCGATGGGATTGAGGCTTTGGATAATGCCTTTTTGAGATAGTGGGGAGACAAAAAATACTTCATGTATTACATGACAGAGTTTGGGTCTTTGAAGAGATTGACTCTGTCTCTAACGTCTCCAAGAGATTTAATAAAATGTACAATAAGATCCCTGCTAAGATAAATCCCTCAAAATCCTCTGTTAACATCACTTATGCTAGCGCTTTTGATCCCAATTTCTACCTCCTGTTGAGGGAAAGGAGTGCGACTACTCTGGCTCGCATGCGAGATGAAACCGTGGAAATAGAATCTAACATATTGGTTGTTTAATGACTCAGGAATAAGGCTAATAGAGATATATCTAGGAAGAGACATGAAGCCTCCCCATCCAATTCCTCTCCCCTTCCCCTTTAGATGGATGAGGTAAATAAAGTGCTAAAATCACTTTCGGCTAGAATGGAAAGGTGGGAGTTAGAAGGGAAGCCCATGTTTAGAAATCCCCAAAATACTGATAACAGAGGCTTCAAGAGGCATAGTAACAATGTTCCATAGGATTTACCAAGGGAACAAAGGAGAAAAGACAAAGATGATCAGAGGATTCAAACCCCCCTCCAAAATAACCTAGTTGCTCATGAGGAAGGAGAGGAGATAGATGAGCTTGACCCTCACTGTATTGAAGAAACTTCCCCTTTTCCCTATTTGACTCAATATGCATATGAAGAATCCCTTATGAACATTCAAATCAATGAGTTGGGTAAAGGGGAAAAGGCCAACAACACTCCTAACAGATATCATCTTAGTTCAAAGAAGAAAGAAGGGAATTTTGATAGCCATGATCAACCCCTCATAGCAGAAAGGCTTGCTAAACCTGCAACAATCACTACTAAATAAAACAAAACTCATAATACTTCACCATCAGCCAAAGAACTTGTCTGTGAGGTAAGGGAGGCTCCTAAGCCTCTTTCCTCCTTTATTTTTGAGCATGAAATTCAAAAGATTAGAATTCTCGTACCCCTCTCAGAACTAGTTAAAAATAAAGATTGCAAAAGGTCCCTCTCCAAACTGCTACAATCTGAGTCCCCCCAACCTTCCACAGACTCAATAAATCTTCAAGATGAAAAGATAGCAGTCGTCCTAGGTCCCATGGTAGAAGACAGAGATGATTCATCCCCTCCCTTCTACACATCCCTGAACATACATGATAAGGTGCTACATAATTACCTCATGGATTCAAGAGCTTCCCACAACCTTATGCCAAAAATAGTCATGGAAGAATTAGGATTGGAAGTGACAAAGGATTATCATGATTTGTACTCTTTTGATTCAGGGAGGGTGCAATTCCTTGGAGTCATCAAAGACTTGGTGGTCTCTTTATTTCAGCTCCCAATGAAGAGTGTGATCATGGACATTGTAGTAGCTGATGTTCCCCCCAAGTTCGGCATGTTGTTGTCAAGATCCTGGATTAAAAAACTTGGAGGAACATTACATATGGATCTCACATATGCCACTATTCCAGTCTTTGGAGGGGAACACAGAAGGTTGTATAGAGAATCTCAGCTGGCCTACATTGTTAGTGATGAAGAAGACCCCACCAATCATCATATCTTTGCACCTGACACTGATTTGGGGTCTAGTTTATTGCAGCTCACTAATACTCCTAAAGCCCCTTTTCAAATTAGAAAGAAACCCATATTTAATCATGAGATACCTCCTCCAACCACCTATGTTTGGAAGATGTTCTTTGATGGAGATTCTTCTAGCGAAGGCGCTAGTACTGGAGTGGCTTTTGTGTCACCTTGTCAGGAAACCATATCCCTGTCATACAAGCTAGAATTTGAAGCTACCAATAATGTGCATAATATGAAGCTCTTGTTATGGGTTTAAGGGCTGCAAAAGAAATTGGAATTAAGGAGGTAGCATTGTTCGAAGATGATAATTTGATAATCCAGCAAGTCATAAATGCTTATCGGGCTAAGCATCCTCGGCTCAGGAGTTATAAAAATGAGGTGTGGGACCTGATTGATAATTTCTTCTCAGCTTTCAACATTTATTTTATTCCAAGAGAGGAAAATACTTTGGTCGATTCCTTAGCTGTCTCAGCTAGTCTGTTCAAGATCCCTTTGTCGCCTAAGATCAAATATGATGTTGAGATAAGATATAGGCCATCTGTTCCAGACAATATCAAGCATTGGAAGGTATTCGAAGACGATCTTGAAATCAAAAAATTTCTTCAGTATGTCGATGAATTTTTTGCATTGCACATTGATTAAGATCCTGATCTCAAAAGTCATCCTCACCCTGAGATATTTTTAAATAAAATTGCTAATCACCATATTATGCATTTTCCTAGCAATCACATTCTGAAGGGACTAGGCCCTTTAGAAAGATTGTTCGATGGAAATGATGTGGCAGTAAATGGTAGGGTTTCAAATGGAGATGTTGATACAGCAGAGTGCAACATTGACACATAGGAGGAGCCTACATTTGTCAATTTGTCAATAAGTTTGACCAAAGAGCAGAGGGCCAAATATACCAAGTTATTAAGGGAATTTGTTGATGTGTTTTCATGGACCTATGAATACCTCAAGACATATGACACACCTATCATTGAACACAAGATCCCACTAAAGGAAGAGGCTAAGCCATTTAGGCAGAAGCTAAGACAGATAAATCCCATGTTGTTGCCTGTCATGGAGAGAGAAGTGAAGAAGTTGTTAGATACTCAAATCATTTTCCCCTTGAGATGTTCTGAGTGGGTGGCCAATTTGGTCCCGGTGAGGAAGAAAAGTGGAGAAATCAGGCTCTGTGATGATTTCAAGAACTTGAACAAGAGATTAAAGAAAGACAACTATCCCTTGCCCAACATGGAACACATATTGTAGAGGGTAATTGGTGCATCTATGATATCCATGATTGATGGTTTTTTTGTCTATAATTAGATATTAGTCATGCTTGAGGACAAAGAAAAAACAACCTTCGCCACTCCTTAGGGCACCTTCATGTATGCCAAAATTACTTTTGGATTAATGAATGCAGGAGAAACATTTCAGCGAGCCATGGACATAACCTTCATCAGGGAGAAAGATCAATTTGTGGTGATCTACCTAGATGACATCACCATCTTCTCCAGGTCTGATATAGAGCACTGTTGTCACTTGAGGAAAGTTTTCTTGAAAGGCCGAAGGTTTGGCCTTTCCTTAAATCCCAAGAAATCTCTATTTGATATGAAGGAGAGGAACTTGCTAGGCCATATAGTATCAGCAGAGGGAGTGATAATTGATCCTAGCAGGGTAGAGGCAATTCAGAACCTGCCACTTCCTAGGTCTAGAAAGGAAGTCCAGGCTTTTTTAGGGAAGATTAACTTTTTGAGGAGTTTCATCTCAAATTTTTCTAAGTTGGTGAAACACATTACAACCATGCTCAGAAAGGGAAATGAAGTAAAATGGACTGCTGAACCCAAGGAATATTTTTTCCAAATAAAAAGGGCATTGACTGAGGCACCTGTGCTGATTAGTCCTGATTATTCCAAGGATTTCCTAGTTTTTTCTTTTGCTTCTTTTGATAGAGTAGCAACAGTCTTATTGTAGAAAAATGAGGAAGGGCGAGATAAACCCATTTCCTTCTTCAATAAGGCATTAAGAGATGCAGAAATCAGGTATGAGATCATGGAGAAGTAGACCTATGCCTTGGTGAAAGCTCTCAAAGCTTTTAGAATATATGTCTTGCACTCAAGAGTGACTACACACGTTCCTTCAGCCTCTGTGAAAGACATCCTTTTACAGCCTGACATATATGGGAGAAGAGGTAAATGGATTTCCAAGATCCTTGAGTTTGACCTGGAGATAAAGCCCACCAAGTTGGTTAAAGGGCAGGGTTTAGCCAAGCTGTTGGCTGAATCCAATTACAAGGCCTTGGGGGTTAGCTTCATCAATGCTTGCTCAGGAAATCAGCAGGATGAGTCATCCAACAAAAGCTCTCAGGGTGGCGTATCACTAGCAGAATGCACCTGGTACAGAGACATTTTGTACTTTCTACAAGAGTTGAAGCCTCCTGATGGAATGGGAAAAATAAAGGCAAGAGATTTAAAGATCAAGGCGGTCAGATATTTCCTTATTGACCAAGTCTTGTACTGGAGAGACCCTCTAGGGGTGTTTCTGAGGTGTCTGAATCCACAGGAAGCCCAAAACGTTATGTTTGATTTCCATAGTGGCCTTTGTGGAGGGAATCATTTTTGGAAGACCACAACTCACAGAATTCTTAGGGCTAGGTACTACTGGCCCACCTTATTCATTGATGTCTGCAGAGAAGTCAGAGCTTGCATCAAATGCCAAAGGTTCTCAGGAAAGAAGTAGCTCAACTCTCTGCCACTAAAACTTGTAGTAGCTTCAACACCCTTTCAATAGTGGGGGTTGGACTTCATTGGAGAAATTCATCCTCCTTCAAGTGGCCAACACATATGGATCCTAACTGCAACAGTTTATTTCACCAAGTGGATAGATGATGCCCCCACCAAGAGTTCTTCACACAAGGTAATTATCATCTTCCTAGAGGATATCATAGCCAAATTTGGCCTTCCTAGAAAAATTGACACTGACAATGCTGCTTCTTTCAATTCTAAGCCTCTGGTTAAGTTCAGTGAGCAGTTCAAGATTTCACTAATTCACTCCACTCCCTATTATCCTCAAGGAAATGGACTGGCATAATATTCCAATAAAAGTCTAATCAAACTCATTAAAAGATTATTGGAAGACAATAAGAGGGCATGGGATTCAAAGCTCAAATTTTCTCTATGGGTTGATTGAGTGACAATAAAGAAGTCCCTGGGCACCTCACCTTTTCAACTTGTTTATGGGATGGAGGTTGTGTTTCCCACTCAGCTTGCTTTACCTATAGCGAAATTATTTCACGATCATGAAGGAGAGCTAGACCATATGGTCAGAAGAATTCATCAAGTGGTGGAAGTGCAATGGGTCAGGGAGAAGGTAATGTACATAGCTCATAGCCATCAAACGAAGATCGAGAAGGCCTTTGACAGAAAGGTCGGGAAGGAGGAATTCAAGCTGGGAGATTTGGTTCTTAAGTGGGATGCACCCAGATAGGATAGGGGAAAACACAACAAGTTTGATGCCCTCTATATTGGGCCCTTCAAAATCTCTGAAGTATTCTTAAATAACACGTACAAGTTGCAGGATTTGGAGGGTGAAGAAGTTTTTAACAACCCAGTAAATGGGCATTTCCTGAAGAAATTTTTTGTTTGATCCTTAGATGCCTCCTCTGTTTTTGTAAATATGGTTTTTTTGTTTATTTTTGGCTTAATAAATGACCCCATATCCCAACAGAAGGTAACTGGAACTACAAAAGGAGTTCTTAGAGCATTGCAGGGATGACTATATCCCCCATGGAGCCTAATGTTAGCACCAATTCTTGTGAGGGGGTGTTTCTCTCCGATTTCAGGCCCTTGGTGTAAATGTGGTAGGCATTTTGTTTTCAACGGCGAGGATCCACAAATGGAGCAGATCGACAGTCATCGGGTAATATTGATTCATGGAGTTGCATAAGGTTTAACACATGGGCTCATCTCTTTCAGCCAAAGTCATGAAATTATCATGGTCGTCCGATCCAGTCAGGACACATGGCACCTGATCAGGCTCGGTCGCGATTTTGGCTATCGAGACTTCAAAATACATGGGGCCTCTCATCCATTGCATTGGGAAACTCTGAAACATGAAATGATTAGCCATTTCGACATTTTGGCTTCCAGGACTTCAAAAGACATGGGGTCACTCTTCCACTACATCGGGAAACTCTGAAACACAAAATGATTAGCCGTTTCGGCATTTCGGCTACCGGGACTTCAAAAGACAAGGGGGACGCTCTTCCACTACATCGAGAAACTCTGAAACATGAAATGATTAGCCTTTTTGTAATTTCAGCTACGGATACTTCAAAAGACAAGGGGGTTTCTCTTCCACTGCATCGGGAAACTCTAAAACGCGAAATGATTCGTTGTTTCAGTATTTTGGTTACCGGGGTTTTGAAAGATAGGGGGTCTCTCCTCCCTTGCATTTGGAATCACCAAAACATGAAATGCGAAGGTGCCTTTAGGTGCGAGCCCATGGTCATAGAATAGGGTTGTATGAAGTATGGCCAAAGAAAGTGAGCACTCAGGGCCAAGGTTGTTCGATGGAAAAATGATCGTGGCCATCATCTTTTAAATTCGATCCAACCATTGATCCTGGAGGGTCATTTTGCAAGTTTGGGCACTAGGAAATTTGAAGGTAGGGGAAGTAGAAATCCCCGAAATAAAAAATTCCAAAACACCCTTAGAGAGAGGTGCTAGGTCATGGCCTTGGGATACATTGATGGTGGTTCCAGAAGAAAGGGAGGCTAGCCTCTGAGCCTTAGAGAGAAAGCACATGGTCTTCTCCTGAGAATATCATCTCGACCACTCCTTAGGGAAGCAGCTAATGAAAATCGAGTAGGTATATGAAACCTCATCTCGAGCCATGAATTGAAGGTATGGGGGGCATAGAGAAATCATCCCATGGTACCCTCGTATGTAGGTCCCCTTGCAAGATCCATGCTGAGTTAAGGTGGTGTCTGATGAAGGAGTTCCATCCAAGTTTGACTGAATAGACACCATGCCATAGACGTTCGAGCACACCTCTTTTGGGTAAAGTTTTCTAAGTATATATGATCATTTTTTCTATTTTTGTAGCATGGATGGTAGAATAGAGCTCCCGACTGTAATGTTTTAATGAAGCATTGGTTTTCCTGGCTATGTATCTGTATATGAAATTTCCTTGTTTAATGTAAGGCATATCTCTTTTTCATCTTGTTTTGATCTCATACTGAAAGGTTTCATGATTGATTGATTCACGTGAATCGTCGTGACTGTGTTATGATAAAGGATTTATTATAACACTGTTATGTTATTTTAGTGTTTTTGCTTTTGAATATAAGAAGTTCTTGTGTTCAAAGTTTTCTTCTACAGGTTGTTTGAAGCTCGATGCCTATAGTAGGCCTTCACATTTCCTCACATAAGTCTTCCTCCTACTCACCCTTATTACGACATACTATCTGAAGTTGAACCAAGACCTCATTTGCTTGTGCATGCCTGGCCTAGTTTCTGAGTTAGAACGACATTGTTTTGAGTTTACTTCCATTCATCTCCCTTTATCAACAAATAGTGACATAAATCGATGGGCCTCAGGCTTAGACCTACTGCAATCCAGGAGTGACATCTGACACCAACAGGATACATGGACAAGGGGCAATTTGGGAAAAGTTGAACATAGGTAACTATGTGGACAAAGTGGCTTAGAAGATGCTTCTAAGAAAGCTACTTGGAGAGTATAAATAAGAGGCAAGACTCTCCCATTTTAATTACACTTGAGAATATTGAATATCTATAGGTGATTGAGGTAACCAAAGGATATCTAATCAGAATTTCAGAGGGAAGGTGAAGTAAATAAGGCCGAAATTCAAGGGAGAATAAATTCTTTTGATGATGCTTTCTAAGGTATGTCATTTACAGGTCATCTCACCATTTTCGCAATGAATTTTTTTTATAGAATGATGAAGACTGTGAAATTGGGAGGCCATTGAGAAAACATATCCAAGTATATGTGGTACAAATTTAAGCTTGTGATTCGTTGTATTTTTTGATTTACACTCCGTGGAAAATAGGGTTTGTGGCTAGTCCTGAAACTAGTCTAAAACAAGTGTTTCGGGTAAAAAAAGTCATAACGTCTTCATAAAACATCCAAATTTAGTAAGACAAAATGTGTTGGTTAGAGTACATTATTTATTATTATGTGTAACATTTTCAGATCCATACAACAAATATTCCATGTGTGTCACGCTCTACAAGTTCCCTCTCTAGAATAAGCTAGAATTCAACAAGGTATGTCATGTTTCCTATAACTCCTTTTCTGAGAGGTTCCAAGTAGTGACACTTGGAGGAATTGCATAAAACACATTGAAGAACATTGTGTACTATTTTCAGATCTTTATTCATTACAAGTACATAGTTATGATTATTTCAATTTAGGGTTGTTGACTAATACAAAACTAGTCATGTGAGACTAAAGTAAAGTTTGATGAAAATGCTAGTCTCTTGTTGTTAAATTTAGGGAAGGTTTGTAGGTTGAGTTACAGGTTTTTTCATTGTTGGTGTACTTGTTTATGGTATAAGTTGATTACAGGTTGTTTGGTACAGGTTGGTCCATGGTTGATGCACTTTTTTATGGTACAGGTTGATTAAAGGTTGAGGTATAGGTTGATGCATGGTTGATGCATGGTTGGTACATGGTTCAGGTTATTAGTATAGGTTGTTTGGTGCAGGTGTATTGGTACAGGTTTACAGCAATATATCTCACAGTGACAGTGTGACAATGGTTCCATCATTATACTTATACGTCAAGGCATTTGGAAGGGGAAATGACATGTGGTTGTAGCCACCTTCCGGTTGTAGTCAGAGAACATAGCAGGTTGTAGCCCCCTTCTGGTTGTAGCCAGAGAATTGGGGAGTTGGAGCTTCCCTCAGGTTGTACCCTGAGAAACTAGGGGGTTGGATCCTCCTTCCAGTTGTAGCTGGAAAACAAAGGAAGTTGGTGCTTCCAATGAATGTAATTCTTCAATACATATAAGAAAAAACATTTCGTGGTTTTCTCTTTCTTTGGGTTTCCACGTAAAAACACCGGTGTACTATGTATGTGTATGATTGTTCATTGTTTATTTACCCTGCAAATATTGGATGATAATTCTACATTGATATAACACTTGCATTATATGGTTAAAAAGGAATAGATTGCTTTATTAGTTATTCACCCCCACTCTTAGTAATCCAACATTCTGTGTACAATTTTCATATCCATAAAACAAATATTTAGTGCGGGCAGACTCTACAAGTTTGCTCTCTAGAATAATCTAGAATTCAACAAGGTGTGCCATTTTTTCTATAACTCCTTTTCTGAGAGGTTCCAAGTAGTGAAGTTTGGAGGAATTTCATAAAAGAAACTGAAGAACATTGTGTACCATTTTCATATCTTTATTCATTATAGGTACAAGTTTATGATTATTGAAAGTTAGGTTTTTTCACTAATCCAAAATTAGTCATGTGAGACTAAAGTAAAGTTTTATGAAAATAATAGTCTCTTGTTGTTAAAGTTAAGGAAGGTTTGCATGTATGTGATCTTATACACAAGGTCTAGTACAAAGTTACAAATCAAATTTGGATGATGAAAATGATGAGGGATTTTGGTTGAGGTACATGTTGGGTACATGGTTGAGACAAGTAGTTGATGAGTCAACAGATACATGAGGTGTACAGTTGATGATTTGGGTACATCTTGATGAGTCATAATTGATGATTAGTTGATACATGATTGCTACATACTTGGTACATGGTTGGAGGGGCTTGTTAATAGTATTTTTGACACATGGTTTATGGATGATGTAGCATACTTGTATTGATATATTATTAGAAGCACATATTGATCTTGGTGATGATTATAAGTTGTTTTGTTATGGTTGGTTGATGAACATATTTGAGAGTTGTTTTGGTGATTGATCTTGGTGAGTAGATATGATTTGATTGATAATATTGATGAGATAGGTTGTTGTGGTAGGTTGTTTGGACAGGTTGTTGTGACAGGTTATTTGTATAGGTTTGATGCATGGTTGATGCATGTGTTCATGGTACAGATTGAGGTACAAGTTGGTGCATGGTTGATGCACTTGTTTATGGTACATGTTGATTACAGGTTGTTTGGTACAGATTGGTGCATGGTTGATGCATTTGTTTATGGTACAGGTTGAGGTACAAGTTGATGCATGGTTCAGGTTATTAGTACAGGTTGTTTGGTGCAGTTTGATTGGTACAAGTTTACAATAGTATATATCACAGTGATAGTGTGACAATGTTTCCATCATTTTACTTATACGTTAGGGAAGTTGGACGGGGCAAGGACAGGTGGTTATAGCCACCTTCCAGTTGTAGCCGAAGAGCATAGGGGGTTGTATCCACTTCTGATTGTACCCTAAGAATTGGGGAGTTGTAGCTTCCCTCAGGTTATAGCCCGAGAAACTAGGAGGATGGAGCATCCTTCCAGTTGTAACTAGAAAACAAAGGAAATTGGTGCTTCCAATGAATGTAATTATTAAAGACATATAAGAAAAATAATTATGTGGTTTTCTCTCACTTTAGGTTTCCACATAAAAACACTAGTGTACTGTGTATGTGTATGATTACTCATTTTTTCATTGTTTATTTACTCTGCAACTATTGGATAATAATGCTACATCGATATAACACTTGAATATTGTGGTTAAAAAGGATTGAATTGTTTTATTACGGATTCACCCCCTCTCTTAGTAATCCAACAATTGGTTTCAGAGTCGGTTCCTTCATGAAACAATTTAACCACTGGAAGGAGATCATGGATTATTCTGAGAATGGAGTACCAATATTTAATGGTCATAATGGTTTTAAGTATGATATGTGGAGAATAAGGATGAAAGTATTTTTACAGGCACAAGGACATTATATTTTTCTATCAGTTGTTACAGGATATGATAGTTCAAAATTGGAAAAAACTGTAGACAAGAAGGAATTGAAGAAGAATAAAAAAATAGCAATGGATTTCATCTGGGAAGGATTACCTAATTTGGTAAGAGAAAAGTTTGGTAAATGTTCATAAGCCAAAGAACTTTGGGATAATTTACATGACATATATTCTTCACCCATCGTAGATTCAAAAAATGCCAAAGAAGATGAAGATACAGATCAAGAAGAATTATGTTCACCATGTCAAACAGATTCAGAAGATGAATTGTACATAATCACTAGAGAATCGATTAGTGCTTTAGATGAACTAAGAGAAGAAAACAAGTCACTCAAGAAAGAATTGATGAAACAAAAGGAAAGTGTTCACATTTTTGAAGAAGCCCAATAGGTCATCAAGAAATTAATAACTCAACTAAAAGAAGCCAGGAAGATCGAAGAAAATATTGAATATCAAAAGAAGTATTTGGAAGGCAACATAGAAGCACATAAGGAAGAAGAAGAAATGAGAGAGAAGATATTGGTATATCATCTTAAGGAAATAACTAACGATCTAAACCATCTTGAGGCAGAGTTTGGTGAAGAAGAGAAAGGAATTGAAGAAGAAGTAATCACATTAAAAATTTAGCTTGAAGAAGCGAAAAGAACAGAAGAAGTCATGAAGTCTTAGATAATGAAGAAATAAGAAGAGTTTGAGAATATTGATGAAGAAGTTTTCACATTGAGAAGTAAAATCATCAAGCACAAAAAGAACGTTGAAGAGACAAAAACATCCACATCAGTTATAGAGAATGAAGAGAAGCACTCAATGTTTCTATAAAAGAAGAATGAAGAAAATAGAAAGAGTTATGCAAAAGTACTCAAAGGAAGGAATCATGGTCAGCCAGAATTTAAGAAAACTATTGAAGATACATCTTCAAGAATACCATTCATGTTCAAGCCACAAATAAGCTTCAATCATGAGCATGATCAGTCAAGGCAGAAATTTAGAAGGACTACACCACAAAGAAGATCATTCACTCCCATGTATGCAAATTTATTTTATGATCATTGTTTTTATTATACTAATTTTGGACATAAGGTTGCAGATTGTAGTGATTATAAAAGAAATGTTCAAGAAATAACTACATATGTTGCCCCACGTAACATTGAATGTTACAAATGTCATAACTATGGACACATAGCTAGTTATTGTAGAAGAATGATCGATACTTCCATGAAAGAGAACATTGATATCATATACAAGAAAGCATGGATAAGAAACCATGAAGAACAGGTGAACAAAGACCAGGTCCCAGAGATCACAAGATTGGTAATAAAACGAGATGAAGAAAATTCTACAGAGAAAAATAAAGATGTCAGATACATAAAGGTTTGGAAAATAACTGAAAGAAAAGGACATGTAAATCAGGAACAAGTTCAAGAGATTGTACTTTCAGGCATTGTAGTGAAAGTTGAATCCATAGACAAAAAGAAATAATTCAGAGCTCAGAGAGATGATGAATCTACCAATGAAGATGATGATGAATACACATCAGAGAAGGAATTTTTCCGAGCCATCCGAATTAGAGACTCCCAGGTAATATGAATATTAGACAGGGGAATTCTATGTGATAGTTGTGACAGACCAAAGAACCATCATTTGAGTAGCTTGCAGAGTTTGAGAAGACAGATCCAGAGAAGTTAGTTAGCAGAAGTACAATTTGATGGATTAATCAATACTTCATGATAGTATAGTGATAGATGGGTCAGAAGTATGGACAATTGGGCAAGTAGAGTCTTGGACAGTATGGACGAGAGCATGGATTCATAGATTGGTTCAAAGAGTGGTTCAGAGACAAAGGAAAATTATCATCATGGATGATAACTAAATAGGAAATGGCTCGAACAATTCTAATGGATTCCAAATTGACAGATATTTTTTGGACACATGAAGTGCATACAAAATTTCACATTCAAAATAGAGTAATGCTCAAAAACAACAATGAAAAAACTCCCTACGAACTATGGAAAGGAAGCGCTGAAAACAACCTCTACATCAAGGTAACTCATGGTGGTATTTTATTAATTGAAATTTATGTTGATGATATTGTTTTTGGAAGTACTAATGACATGTTAAGCCAAAAATTTGCAAAGGATATGAATAATGAATTTGAAATTTCATTACTTGGAGAACTATCCTTCTTTATGGATCTTCAATTATGTCAAAGAAACCAAGGAATTTTTATTTGTCAAACTAAGTATATCAAAGGAATGCTAAAGAGGTTCGGAATGGAAGATTGCAAACCAATTAACACTCCTATGAAAACCAATTGCAAGTTGAGAAAAGATGATGATTCAAAGTCTAAAGACCATAAGAAATATAGGTCAACGATTGGTAGCTTACTATATGTGACAACAACTAGACCATATGTAATGAAGGAAGTTGGACAGGTGGCACGGTTTCAAGCAACACCAAAGGAATCTCATGTCTTAGTAGTAAAGAGGACTTTTATAGATCTCAAAGGAACATAAGAGCTTGTATTATGGTATCCAAAATGAAAGGATCTATCACTTATTTCCTACACAGATGCAGATTGGGAAGGTTGCATTGATGACTGAAAAAGCACCACTGGGGCAACATTCTACTTAGGTGAGTGTTTAGTATTTTACATAAGAAAGAAACAATCATCAGTATCTTTATCTAAAACTGCAACAGAGTATATTGTAGCAACATGATGTTGTACTCAGGTTCTATGGATGAAACAAACGTTGACAGATATACAGGTTGAGTATGATGAGCCCATTCCAATCTATTGTGATAATAAAAGCGCCATCAATATCTCAAAGAACCCGATGATGCACTCCAAGAAGAAGCACATTCCAATAAAGTATCACTTTCTACGGGAACAAGTTGCAGAGAAGAACATCAGAGTTGAATATGTGGGCACAAAAGAACAAGTTGCAGACATCTTTACAAAACCACTTCCAAGGGAAGCCTTTGAGTATTTTCTCCAAAGACTCAGAGTAATTTCTACTCCAAAATGAATGCTTTTGAATTCTTATCTTATATGTCATAGATTTACACAAGGAAACACCATATAGAAGATAATTTAGGTTGGGGGATCAATTTTAGGAAGATTTCATTCATGGGGATTTTCCCCAAGAATAATTCAGTTAGGGGGAGAAACCCTAGATGGAAAGATACCTTTTCCATTGATGACAAAGGGGGAGAGATTTATCAGATGCTTAGAGAGAGAGAATAAATATATTTTTCCAAGGGGAGTTATTGTCACAAGGGAAGAATGAGGAATATGACTTCAGAGTGATACCCTTTGTCAAAGGGTTTTGTCAAAGGGGGATATATTATTCATATGAAGAGAGAGAGAGTAATCCGAGGCTTATAAACACAAAGAAAAATAAAAGGCATGTAGACAGGGGGAACATCCCCAAGGAGAGTTCATTCAGGGGGAGCATCCCCAAAGGGAGATACCCTTTTCCATTGATATCAAAGGGGGGGAGATAGAAACATTGATGAGGAGTATAAGGATGAATTTTATCATGAATAAGTGTTGCCATCAATGTTGGTGTGTCCATCAATGCCAAAGGGGGAGATTATCAGACAGTTGTCTTAGGTTGATGGAAAATTGGTATGGATTGTTGGTTGTCATTGATGTCAACCATTGGAGAGTGATATTATATATTGATGTCAACCCTTGGATAAAGTAAGGTAGCGAATTCTGGTAGCACAAAGGTTTGGGTAATGGACCAAAGGTTGTTTCATTTATAATAGTATTAGTTTTAATATATTTTAAGGTACGAATATTATATATGGATAGTACATGTCATTCCATTTTCGGTGGTATGTGGAAATTCACATAACTCCTCACGATTAGAGAGTTATGGCCATGTGAATTTGGAAAACCTAGGTTTGCATAATGGACCCAAGTTTGCTTGATGGATAATGGTATGAGTTTTGATAGATTTGCAGGTAAGACTATTCTAGATGGATATTAAATTTTATTCCATTTCTGGTGGTATGTGTAACGTCACATAACTCTTCATGATTATAGATTTATGGCCACGTGAAGTTGGAAAACCCTCATGAGTCATCTAGAAGCCCCAAAAGGTCAAAGTAGTCAAAGTAGTTTAAGAGATTTTAGAAGGTAAATAATAAAGTGAAGTGATGAGTGTACGATAAGTCAAAGTAAATACAAAAGAAATTATTTAAATAATAAATTTAATGGAGAAATTACTAAGTTACAAGTGGTTAGAAGTGGGTTAACCATAAAATAAGGAAAGTGGGTTAAGATGGTTAAAAGGTAACCCCTTGAGGAAGCTACATGAAAGTATAAATAAGAAGCAAGGCTCTCTCATTTTAATAAAACTTGAGCATATTGAACATCTACAGGTGACTAAGGTAACCAAAGGATATATAAGTCGAATTTAATAGGGAAGGTGAAGTAAAGAAGGATGAAATTAAAGGGAGGATAAATTCTTTTGATGATGCTTTCTAAGGTATGTTATTTACAGGTCATCTCACCATTTTCACAATAAGTTTTTTTCTAGAATGATTCAGACTGTGAAATTGGGATTCCATTGAGGAATCATATCCAAGTAGTTGTGGTACAAATTTCATCTTGTGGGTCATTGTAATTTTTGAGTTACACTCCGTGGAAAATAGGGTTTGTGGCTAGTCCTGAAACTAGTCTAAAACAGGGGTTTCAGGTAAAAATGTCATAACTTCTTCATAACATACCCAAATTAATTAAGAAAAAAATGTGTTGGTTAGAGTACAATATTTCTTATTCTATGTACAATTTTCATATCTATAAAACAAATATTCAGTGTGGGGCATGCTCTACAAGTTTTCTCTCTAGAATAAGCTAGAATTCAACAAGGTATGTCATTTTTCCTATAACTCCTTTTATGAGAGGTTTCAAGTAGTGAAGTATGGAGGAATTACATAAAATACCCTGAAGAACATTGTGTACCATTTTCAGATCTTATTCATTACAGGTACATAGTTATGATTATTGCAAGTTAGGGTTTTTTACTAATCCAAAATTAGTCATGTGAGACTAAAGTAAAGTTTGATGAAAATGATAGTCTCTTGTTGTTAAAGTTAAGTAAGGTTTGCAAGTATGTGATCTTATACACTAGGTATATTATAGAGTTACAAATCATATTTGGATGATGAAATTGATGAGGGATTTTGGTTGAGGTACATGTTGGGTACATGGTTGAGACAAGTAGTTGATGAGTTGGCAGATACATGAGGTGTATAGTTGATGATGTTGGTAAATCTTGATGAGTCATAGTCGATGAGTAGTTGATACATGATTGGTACATACTTGGTACATGGTTGGAGGCACTTGTTAGTAGTATTGTTGGCACATGGTTTATGGATGATGTAACATACTTGTATTGGTATATTATTAGAAGAACATATTGATCTTGGTGATGATTATGAGTTGTTGTGTTATGGTTGGTTGATGCACATCTTTGAGATTTGTCTTGGTGATTGATCTTGGTGAGTAGATCTGATTTGATTGATAAGATAGATGAAATAGGTTGTTGTGATAGGTTGTTTGGAAAATTTGTTGTGACAAGCTATTTGTACAGGTTTGGTGCATGGTTGATGCACTTGTTCATGGTATAGGTTGAGGTATAGTTTGGTGCATGGTTGGTGAACTTGTTTATGGTACAAGTTGATTACAGTTTGAGGGACAGGTTGATGCATGGTTTATGCATGGTTCAGGTTATTGGTACAAGTTAATTAGTATAGGTTTACAATAGTATATCTCACAGTGATAGTGTTACAGTGGTTCCATAATTCTACGTATACGTCAGGGCGATTGGACAGGGAAAGGACAAGTGGTTATATCCACCTTCCGGTTGTAGCCAAGGAGCATAGGGGGTTGTAGCCTCCTTCTGGTTGTAGCCTAAGAATTGGGGAGTTGGATCTTTCCATAGGTTGTATCCTGAGAAACTAGGGTGTTTGAGCCTCCTTCCATTTGTAGCTGGAAAACAAAGGAAGTTGATGCTTCCAATGAATGTAATTCTTAACAACATATAATAAAAAACATTATGTGGTTTTCTCCCGCTTTGGGTTTCCACGTAAAAACACTAGTGTATTGTGTATGTGTATGATTTCTCATTTGTTAATTGTTTATTAACTTTGCAACTATTGGATGATAATGCTACATTTATATAACACTTGCATATTATGGTTAAAAAGGATTGAATTTCTCTATTACTGATTCACCCCCCATCTCAGTAATCCAACAATAAGATCATAATTATTTTGGTTCAATGCTCCCCTGAGTATGTTCCTCATCCTTAGCTTACAGAAGTCTATGTAATAAATTTCCTCCTAGATCGACTCCTCTACTAGTGCGTGGTACTCTCTGTGGTAGTTAGAGATCACTTCAACCAGATCCACTTGGAGCTATGCTCCTATACATTGTTCCAAAAGTAATGGGGGTGATAATGGTCTAGGTGTCCTCTTACTCCCTGTATGTAAGTCACTTTGTGCTGAAATATGGGTATTTCTACCCTCTGGATGAGCTCTTTCCTGACTTCCATTTGGTCCCATTTTCCCTTTCTATCCTACTAGTTGTATGAGTACCACAAGGGTCTGTTGTTGGGTTCTAATCATGTCATTTTGTCTCTGAGTGGTTTCTTCCTAGTTTTGGTTGGCATTCTTCTGGCCCTTGTTCAACTGATTTAGTAGTCTGAGCATAGGGTCACTTGTGATCCCTATGTTATCATCCGTGTTCCCTTTTGGTTATGACTTTGTTTGGTTTGATTCTACTTCTATTTATAGTGAATTTAAAATAATTCCTCCACACCTTTTATTCCTAGGAATCAACACAATAACATGCTAGAAAAATCGTGAGCTCGAATACCAATGTAATGTACCCAACTAGAAATAATATGTTTCTGGTCCAAGTGTTTATTTTATTAGTGTAAATTATTTCAAACACTTTGCATTAGAGTTGATGGAAATTTACAAACAGTTTGTATAGGGATCATAGATAGTTAAACATATCACATGAACCTATTACAAATGTACTTGAGAACGTGACCATGTAATATTATTATGGTTTGAGAACATAAATCACAACAATAAAAATATCACTAATGGTTGTAACAATAGCTGTATAAACCCTCATGAACACAAAAAATCTATTGGTTTTAAGAAGCTACAATATCTACTAATAGAGAACAAATCAAGAAACCCAATGATGATGCCAAAACATCCTCAAGCTGTGATGTATGCTATTCTAACTATCAAACTTCTCTCATGTCGTCTCGACCTACTTCTAAATACTCATTGCAACAATACATCTCCCTACACCCAATTCTAGCCTACAATATCAAATTACAGAGGGCCTCACAAGATGAGGTTGGACAACCATGGACTCATGAGGCACCTTGTGCTCTACCCATGGGGGTGACGCCTTTCAATATTTCACCAAAACCCTCCTCACACCTGCAAACTCTACGATCGACCTTCTCTGGAAAATGTCACAAATCCCATGCATAAACCGATAAACCTTCAAAACTTCTCTCCAGGATGAATCTAAACTCCACAATGAACTCAATTGATGATCTTAGATGGATCCTCCTCCTTGTATATCTAGGGTGGATATTTCACAACTGAAACTAAACTTAAATGGAAGGGTTTTTCCAAACCCTAATGAACACTTGACTCAAAGAGCACATCAACAAGATATCAAATCATAATTCCAAAGAAAAGGGTTACCCCTCTATTTATTCTTCCTTTGGGAATTCTATATACTTCCCCTTCGTTGACCAAATAAAACCCTCACTTTATTTTCCCTCCAATTTCATTTAAATATAATTATTTATTTTTATTTAATGTCAGTTTAGGATTTTCCATTCTTTTAACCTAGTGACACCAATTAAACCTCCTTGACTTCCTTGTTCTTTTTTACTATAGACTATGGGAGTCGTATATGCTATTGAGTCATCCTCTATCATGATCAATTGGGAGGGGACATTACACCTTGGTGTTATATTCCAAAATTCCTTATATGTGCATACAAGACATTGTCCCTTCCTTTTGCATACTTTGTCAAAATATTGTTGAGGCTTCCTCTTAAAAAACCATTTTTTAGAGAGTGTACGCGCCCTCCTGAACTAATAGTCCACAAACACATGTGTGTTACATCCTAGTTAGCTCATGTACACAGGCATGTTTCATGCTAGAAAACCTGCATTTACCTCCAAAATTTGCAAAAAATAAAAAATTGCATGGAAATCAACGACGTTTATGGGATATGGAGGGTTTCCTAACCATTTTACCCCTTGTAGCTTGTCCCCAAACTGAATAACCATATTTTTCTCATATAAAAATAAGTCTTGGAGTGTCATTTATGAAAATAATGAAGATAATAAGAAAACTCTGCCAAAATCCCTTCCCTTTCTTAGCCCAAGATTTGCATCCCATTCTGAGTTTTAGCCTCAGCCTTTCCCTCCAGCCTTTCTCCTTATGCAAACCTTCCTCCCTCCCTTGGTGATAAGTTGGTTGCAAGAATATAATGTGGGATTGATGCACTTGGAGCCATGAAAGAGGATCCTAGACTTGGTTCATGGAGTGATTTCCAACAAAGGTTGTGATCATTTTTATCTTGAAATTGAATAAAATAGTTCATCATTGTTGTTAGCGATATTTCTTGTCTCGGGACAACAAATAGAAACAAGACAACGAAAGTCTCGAATCCCTGAGAGTTAATAGGGACCGTCCATCTGGAAAGGAAGTGTGGTAGGAGATCAGCGTTATCGAGGAGGGTCCCGACAGGGAAGCATCCATCGGAGTTGAATCCATCGGGATATCAGGGATCCCGGGGACGAGTGATTCATGAACTTAAAAATTGTGATCCCCGAAACCCTGATGGAAAGATATATGGTTGTGGTCATATGGTAGCAGGTCACATGGACCATGTATAGCTCGGATGGGCTAAGGGAAAAAGAGCGCTCATCGGAGAATCGGTGATCGGGAGTTCAAAGGGTCAAGAACTCTTGACAATGGGGAACACGAAACCCCGAAACCCGATACAGAGTCGGGGAAAAGTCACGGTGAAGTACAGGAGACCGTGAGGAAATAGGAAGAGACATGTGGACTGGGTCAGGTTTTCATCAGGGATTCCACTTGGGGATCTAAAGAACCACTTCAGCTCAGCAGAAAAGAAGAAAGAGGGTGGATGAAGCCTCACGTCACCCATTTATTGCAGAGTATGGAGGTCTCGGATGAAATTTACCCAGGAGGGTCCCTTGTACCGATTATCTTCAGGAAAGCCACGCCGAGTCTCCAACTCACTAGAGGAACCTGCACATGCCAGTTCAATATTCAAAGTGCTTAGCTACCCCTTGGCATGAGCCATGCCGAATTAAGGAGGCATATGACAGGGGAGTAGAGGACAGATTTGATTGAGGCAGACTTATAGCCCATCCTGATAGAGAAGCTCCTCAATGTCAAGCATTGAATTCATGATATGATCGTGCCTTCAGCCTAAGTCAGTTCCAAGTATATGTAGGCGTTTTCACCATTTTGTAAAGGATCGCTGGTAGAGTAGAGCTCCCTACTGTAAAGTTTAACAGATATTCTAGTTTGTTGGATATGCATCTGTATATGAGATATCTTGTTTTATGACAGACAGTTTTTCTCACTCCATCTAATTTTCGTCTCATGCTAAGAGAGTTCGTGATTGACTGAGTCGTGTGAATTATTGCAGTTCTGTTATGATAAATGATTTATCGTTGCATTATTGTATTCTCTGGTTTTTTGTATTTAAGTGCAAGAAGACCTTGCGTTTGGATGCCTTCTTCTACAGTCTGTTAGGAACCTATCGTTTATAACATACCTTTTCACTCTTCCCATATAAGTCTTCCGCCTATTCACCCTTTACTACAACTCACTGTCTGAAGTTTATATAAGACCTCACTCACCTATGCATGCCTGGCCTAGTTTTGAAGTTGAAATGATATCGTTTTGAGTTGGCTTCCATTCGGTCACCCCATCTATAAACAAACCGTGACATAAAACTGATGGGCGTCGGGCTCTGCTCCTGCTAGCAATCCAGGAGTGACTTCCGTCGCCAACATTTCTGGCATCGTTGCCAAGGACGAAGTTGAAGATTTTCCCTGGGCAGAACGACAACGATCAACTGATTCTGAAGATGTATCAGAAATTAGAATTATTCAGATTGCTACTGTGCACCTGGCGACTCCACTGTGGCGACTCCATTGTTTCCACTTTACTGTTTCAGTTGTGGCCACTGTTGGCACACCTGAAAGATGACCCAGAGGAGATTTCTCGAGAAGGTTTTAGCGGCTTCTTTCTCAGCCTGAGAAGTTTCCTAGTGTAACAATAATGTTAATATCTGGCCTTTGATGGTGAACAAGGACCGGACATATTTGAAGCTGCGCATCTTTCACCTGGCGACTCCATGATTCGAGGATCAATTGGTGACTCCACTGGTTCGATATGGAGGAAATCCTGGCTCGAAGGTTTGCTTCGTTTAATTTTTCTGCTATTCCTGGTTTTCCTAATGTTGTCCCCTCTATGGATGAATGGGACGATTATATGCCCAGATTTAGAGAGCGTGAAGAGGACAACCCTACTCAACACCTCAGTGAGTTTCATGAACTCATGATTCAGTGGGAGATACATCATGAGGATGTGTTATTGAAGATGTTCATTTTCTCGTTAGCAGGGGATGCACATAAATGGTACCATTATTTACCTCCTGCTAGCATTTCTTCACTCCATGGATTTCATGCATCTTTCACCGCCTATTGTCAGAGGCTGTACCCCCCTGAGTTAATTTTTCATAATTGTTGTGAGGGATACCACAAATCTATACAAGAGAAAGTTGTTTCTGACATAAGCTGTGAGGAGGATCCTGATGACCTGGATCAGGAATCAGTCATTTCTCCTCCCCATTCATCTGCTTCGAGCGAAGTTATGGAATTGATAAAATCTCTCTCTACCAAACTGGATAGGTGGGAAGCTGAGCGATGTGCAGAGGATTTTCCACCCTTTGAATAAGATGATTTGGGTATCTCTACAATGAATGATTATGAAGATCCCAGGGAGGAAGGAGACGCTTCGGGCAGAGTTATGGAACTGATAAAATCTCTCACTGCCAGATTTGACAGGTGGGAAGCTGAACAATATGCTGAGGATTTCCCATCCTTTAAATCAAAGGCCCTTAGCAGCTCTACTGAGGGCGATTATGGAAAAATCTTTCCCACGGGACCTGTTTATGGTCATTATGAATCTAACCCATAGGAGAACCAAGAAGAAGAAATCCTCCCAGATATGATTATGTCTGATGAGGGTTGTAAGGATAGAAGACTGGGGGAGGAAGTTTCTCTGAGTGAACTAATGATATCTCTCATTGCCCAACATGCAGGGTTAAAATATGAGGACAAGGGGGAGGATTTTCCAGTCTCTGAGGCAGATGTTCTAGATGGATCTCTTGAGGAGAATATTGAAGATCCCATAAGTGCATCAACATCTGTCCCCGATGAGCTTGTTGTCTCAGAACAAAAAGATGAAGTGGTAGTTGGGGAAGAGGATTGTTCTCTTTTTCTTCATGAGATTTCCCATGATGTATTTACATTTGGGATTGGAAAGGAGGATCTGGAGATCGTTCCTTTTTTGCAAGATGAAGAAGTCTGGTGCTCACCCAGCTTTAACGACTATTCAGTTGAGGAGCAGCAGAGCCCCACATCATAGATTGATGACCTGGGTAGCAACCATCCTGTGTATGACAACTATGAATCAGGTTCTAAGATGGACAACCAGAACTTCGAAGAGAAGACTACAGAGCCTTCTCCTCTGTTCACAAATGAAAGACAATGTGAGGAAATCATCCCCCCTAAGAAGAAAATTGAAAAGCAGAGCTCTCCCATAGGTCCTATCTATGATGATTATGACTCTGACCCTTGGGAGAGCCAAGAAGAGGTACCAGAAGAACTAGAGGAGCAGTCAAAGATGCAGTTTACAAACTGTGCAGAGCCAGTCAGCGAGCAGCCACCACCTGAGATCAGCGGGCCTACTTCAGTTATTCACCCGCCTGTGGATATCAAAGACATTCGGCCGCATGTGAACAACTGTGTAGCAGAAGAAGCTGTATTTCGCCAATTCCTTGGAAATGGCCACTCATTCGATGACCCTGTCAGCAAATACATGGAGTGGCATTTCTCCTATGCCTTGGAGCCACCCTATTTCATCTCAACTCCAGCCTGTAAGGAGGAGTTGATGAGTGTAACTGTTTTGCTGTCACGGCTACACCATCTACTGATGATCATTGACAGAAGGAAGGATATTCTACCCAGGAAGCTGCTTGAATGGATATGGTGGAAGTTCTCTTTCACCTAGCCCACGTAAATTATTTTATTAGTTTAGGATTGTATATAAATAATCTCCTTTGAGCATGTAGCTTTATTTTGTTACTTTTATTTTTCGGCCTCTATTTTCAGCAGCGGGATGTTTTCAGCACGACTCCATAGCCCAAAAGCAAGGCATTGAAGCTGCGGAATGAGTTCTTAGAGCATCGCAGGGATGACTCTATCCCCCATGGAGCCTAATGTTAGCGATATTTCTTGTCTCGGGACAACAAATAGAAACAAGACAACGAAAGTCCCGAATCCTCGAGAGTTAATAGGGATCGTCCATCTAGAAAGGATGTGTGGTAGGAGATCATCGTTATTGGGGAGGGTCTCGACAGGGAAGTGTCCATCGGAGTTGAAGCCATTGGGATATCGGGGATCCCAGGGACGAGTGATTCATGCACTTCAAAATTGCGATCCCCGAAACCCTGATGGAAAGCTATATGGTTGTGGTCATATGGTAGCAGGTCACATGGATCATTGTATAGCTCGGATTGGGCTAAGGGAAAAAGAGCGCTCATAGGAGAATCGGTGATCGGGAGTTCAAAGGGTCAAGAACTCTTGACAACGGGGAACGCAAAACCCCGAAACCCGATACAGAGTTGGAGAAAAGTCACGGTGAAGTATAGGAGACCGTGAGGAAAGAAGAAGAGACTTGTGGATTGGGTCGGGTTTTCATCAGGGATTCCACTCAGGGATCTAAAGAGTTGCTTCGGCTCAGCAAAAAAGAAGAAAGAGGGTGGGTGAAGCCTCGCGTCACCCATTTATTGCAGAGTATGGAGGTCTCGAATGAAATTTACCCAGGAGGGTCCCTTGTACCGGTTCTCTTCAGGAAATCCACGCCGAGTCTCCAACTCACTAGAGGAACCTGCACACACCAGTTCAATATTCAAAGGGCTCAGCTACCCCCGGTGTGAGCCATGCTGAATTAAGGAGGCGTATGACAGAGGAGCAGAGGATAGATTTGATTGAGGCAGACTGACATCCCATCCTGATAGAGAAGCTCCTCAACGTCAAGCATTGAATTCATGATATGATCGCGCCTTCAGCGCCTGAGTCGGTTCCAAGTATATGTAGGTGTTTTCGCCATTTTGTAAAGGATCGATGGTAGAGCAGAGCTCCCTACTGTAAAGTTTAACAGAAATTCTAGTTTGTTGGATATGCATCTATATATGAGATATCTTGTTTTATGACAGACTGTTTTTCTCACTCCATCTAATTTTCGTCTCATGCTAAGAGAGTTCGTGATTGACTGAGTCGCGCGAATTATTGCAGTTCTGTTATGATAAATGATTTATTGTTGCATTATTGTATTCTCTGTTTTTTTGTATTTAAGTGCAATAAGACCTTGCATTTGGATGCCTTCTTCTACAGTCTGTTAGGAACCTGTCGTTTATAACAGACCTTCGCACTCTTCCCATATAAGTCTTCCGCCTGTTCACCCTTTACTACAACTCACTGTTTGAAGTTTATATAAGACCTCACTCACCTATGCATGCCTAGCCTATTTTTGAAGTTGAAATTATATTTTTTTGAGTTGGCTTCCATTCAGTCACCCAATCTATAAACAAACCATGACATAAAACTGATGGGCGTCGGGCTCTGGTCCTGTTAGCAATCCAGGAGTGACTTCCGTCGCCAACACTTGTCATGAAATCTTATGTTTGTATGATTTTGTTGATTTATGCATTTATATCTATGTATAATATTTGAAACTAATCGGTAGAGATTTCATATGTGTTTCAATGTATTTCTAATCTTTTGTAGGTCATATTTGGGAGGAGATCCGTGATCTAGGAGGAAAAAACAAACGAAAGAGGTCTACACCAACCACAAATAATAAAAGTGCACTCATTAACCCTCTTTCCTCTGTCTAGTCACTTTGTTTATATGGTTTTGGGGTAGCTTAAGGTTAGAAAAATATTTTAAGGGAGTTAGCACTATGTCTTTACCTTAGACCCAATATAGGAGGATTTTCCCCATAGCATATTTGGTGACTCCACTAGGGAGTCTCTCTAGGGTCTTAGTGGGAGATTTTGGTTTTATTTGGATTTTTAAGTTAGGGTAAAAGGAAAACTCAAAAAGAAACTTTTATCAAAATATTTGATCACGCACTTATCAACGTTGCTTCTCATTCAGACAGTCTCGCCTGAGGTGACTTCACATGAACGTCAGTTTGTTAGACGAGCGATGATGGAAGAATGATTATAGTTCGGTACTAAACTACTCTACTCTACAGACTATTGTTCTGGGGTCAGGGATATCTAATGATCCCTTATAAGGATATTTTGTGAGCATCACTGCCCCATTTAATGATATCCCTTATGATGGGGGTCATAACCCTCCTCCATCCCCTTTGCTTGGAGGTTCTTTCCAATAGTTGATCGGGCCTAACACCAAATCTAGTTTATTCTGTGGGGGAAGTCATGGACCTCAGTCCTACATGAATCCAATAGGATCTAAGCATTTTTCTTTGATCGATTCATTTGGAAATAATTATTTCTCATCATCCTCTTTCTCTATAGGGGGAAAACCCATTTTTGGTCAACCAAACCCTATGCAAGGTTTCATTCCTTCGTAGGGAGCGATGGCGGGAGTTTACTCCTCACAAGGTCTTGGAAATCCCTCACAAGGTTCATTTACTTTGCAAAGGATGTCGATTGGGGGAAACCCCTTCCACACTTAGTGGAACCTCAGGAAGGGTTCAATACCTATTCCAAGAGGGTCAGTTTGGGGCATCCCCAATGAAGGTCCTTGGAATACTATGCAGGGAGAAATCGCTACACAAGGAATTTCATCCAACTACGAGAACTAATCAGTGATGGAGAATCAAATGCAATCTCCTTTTATTGGACAAGGCCACCATGGTTTCTAAAAAAAACCTAACCAACAATCAACCTTTTCCTGGAAACCTGGTGCCATCCAAAATCCAGGCCTCTCTTTTCATTTGAATCCACCACAACCAAGACTACCTTTCCTAACAACTTTGAATTTTCCAGACTTGTCAATCTTGTTGAACGACCCGATATTTCATGATCCACGTTGCCCCCCTAGGTCGACTAAGTTTTCCTTGAACATCCCTAAGTTCAAAGAAAATCCTGGCGAGGATCCAGGTGTTCATGTTATAGAATTTTGTTGGCGACAGAAGTCACTCCTGGATTGCTAGCAGGAGCAGAGCCTGACGCCCATCAGTTTTATGTCACGGTTTGTTTATAGATGGGGTGACCGAATGGAAGACAACTCAAAATGATGTCATTTCAACTTCAAAACTAGGCCAGGCATGCATAGGTGAGTGAGGTCTTATATAAACTTCAGACAGTGAGATGTAGTAAAGGGTGAACAGGCGGAAGACTTATATGGGAAGAGTGCGAAGGTCTGTTATAAACAACAAGTTCTTAACAGACTGTAGAAGAAGGCATCCAAACACAAGGTCTTCTTACACTTAAATACAAAAAACCAGAGAATACAATAATGCAACGATAAATCATTTATCATAACAGAACTGCAATAATTCGCGCGACTCAGTCAATCACGAACTCTCTTAGCATGAGACGAAAATTAAATGGAGTGAGAAAAACTGTCCGTCATAAAACAAGATATCTCATATACAGATGCATATCCAACAAACTAGAATGTATGTTAAACTTTATAGTAGGGAGCTCTACTCTACCATCAATCCTTTACAAAATGGCGAAAATGCCTACATATACTTGGAACTGACTCAGGCGCTGAAGGCGCGATCATATCATGAATTCAATGCTTGACGTTGAGGAGCTTCTCTATTAGGATGGGTTGTCAGTATACCTCAATCAAATCTATCCTCTGCTCCCCTGTCATACGCCTCCTTAATTCAGCATGGCTCGCGCCAGGGGGTAGTTGAGCCCTTTGAATATTGAACTGGCGTGTGCAGGTTCCTCTGGTGAGTTGGAGACTCGGCGTGGATTTCCTAAAGAGAACCGGTACAAGGGACCCTCCTGGGTAAATTTCATTCGGGACCTCCATACTCTGCAATAAATGGGTGACGCGAGGCTTCACCCACCCTCTTTATTCTTTTCTGCTGAGCCAAAGAGGCTCTTTAGATCCCCAAGTGGAATCCCTGATGAAAAAATGACCCAGTCCATAGGTCTCTTCTTCTTTCCTCACTGTCTCCTGTACTTCACCGTGACTTTTCCCCGACTCTGTATTGGGTTTCGGGGTTTCGCATTCCCCATTGTCAAGAGTTCTTGACCCTTTGAACTCCCAATCATCGATTCTCCGATGAGCACTCTTTTTCCCTTAGCCCATCCGAGCTATACAATAGTCCATGTGACCTGCTACTATATGACCGCAGCCATATAGCTTTCCATCGGGGTTTCGGGCATCACAATTTTGAAGTCCACGAATCACTTGTCCCCAGGATCCCCGATATCCCGATGGCTTCAACTCTGATGGATGCTTCCCTATCGGGACCCTCCCCAATAATGTTGATCTCCTGCCACACATCCTTTCCAGATGGACAGTCCCTATTAACTCTTGGGGATTCGGGACTTTCGCTGTCTTGTTTCTATTTGTTGTCCCGAGACAATAAATATCGCTAACATTAGGCTCCATGGGGGATAGAGTCATCCCTGCGATGCTCTAAGAACTCATTCCACAGCTTCAGTGCCTTGTTGTTGGGCTATGGAGTCGTGCTGAAAACATCCCGCTGCTAAAAATACAGGCCGAAAAATAAAAGTAACAAAATAAAGCTACATGCTCAAAGGAGCTTATTTATATACAATCCTAAACTAATAAAATATTTTACATGGGCTAGGTGAAAGAGAACTTCCACCATAGACATTCAAGCAACTTCCTGGATAGAAGCTCCTTCCTTCTGTCAATGATCATCGACAGATGGTGTAGCCGTGACAGACGAACGGTTACACTCATCAACTCCTCCTTACAAGCTGGAGTTGAGATGAAATAGGGTGGCTCCAAGGCATAGGAGAAATTCCACTCCATGTATTTGCTGACAGGGTCATTGAATGAGTGGCCATTTCCAAGGAATTGGCAAAATACAGCCTCTTCTACTACACAATTGTTCACACATGGCCGAATGTCTCTGATATCTGTTAACTCTCCAAGAAACCCTCCGTGGTTGCAGACCAGAGGTGCTTGGTAACTTAAGAACTCAATGTTTTTGGTGTTTTTTATCAAAATGGATCAATGGGATGACTAAACCAGAGTATAGCATTCAGACATTCAACATG
>ML791867.1:52618-69348 GCA_009831015.1 Picea engelmannii
ATGGAGTTTAACTCTCCTCGGTGGTTGCTTTGTGTTTCAAATCGGCCAATTTGCTGACGAAATCAAACTTTTTTCGGTGGTTAATGAGCACACCGAGGGCTCGCCCAAACCACCGAAAGTTGCTCTTTTGCACCTTTTGAATAAACCATGTATCAAGAATTTTATTGAACTATGAAAACAGAAAATTAGTTGAGCATGCAATCAATAGCTTAGGATATCCTCTACAAAGTTCAACCGAAAAGACGGTTTTACTTTGGGAGTTAACAATATCCACAGGCGGGTGAATAACTGAAGTAGGCCCGCTGATCTCAGGTGGTGGCTGCTCACTAACTGGCTCTGCGCAGTCTATAAAATGCATCTTCGACTGCTCCTCTGGTTCTTCTGGTACCTCTTCTTGTCTCTCCCAAGGGTCAGAGTCATAATCATCATAGATAAGACCTGTGGGAGAGATCTGCTTTTCAATTTGCTGCTCAAGGGGGTTGATTTCCTCTCATAGTCTTTCATTTTTTAATAGAGGAGAAGGCTCTGCAGTCTTCTCTTGGAAGTTCTGGGTGTCCAGCTCAGAACCTGATTCATAGTTTTCATACATGGGCTGGCTTCTACCCAGGTCATCAATCTATGATGTGGGGCTCTGCTGCTCCTCAACTGAATAGTCGTTAAAGATGGGTGAGCACCAGACTTCTTCATCTTGTCGAAAAGGAATGATCTCTTGATCCTCCTTTCCAATCCCAAATGTAAATACATCATGGGAAATATCGTGAAGAAAAAGAGAACAATCCTCTTCCCCAACTACCACTTCATCGTTTTGTTCTGATACAACAAGCTCATCGGGGAAAGATGTTGATGCACTTATGGGATCTTCAATAT
The DNA here is from genome assembly GCA_009831015.1 of Picea engelmannii. NCBI lineage: Eukaryota > Viridiplantae > Streptophyta > Pinopsida > Pinales > Pinaceae > Picea > Picea engelmannii. Next base: position 53,486 of record ML791867.1, read on the forward strand.
TCTCCTCGAGAGAGCCATCTAGAACATCTGCCTTAGAGACTGGAAAATCCTCCCCCTTGTCCTCAGATTTTAACCTTGCATGTTGGGCAATGAGAGATATCATTAGTTCACTCAGAGAAACTTCCTACCCCTGTCTTCTATCCTTACATCCCTCATCAGACATAATCGTATCTGGGAGGATTTCTTCTTCTTGTTTCTCCCATGGGTTAGATTCATAATGACCATAAACAGGTCCCGTGGGAAAGATTTTTCCATAATCTCCCTCAGTAGAGATGTTAAGGGCCTCTTCTTTAAAGGATGGGAAATCCTCAACGTATTGTTCAGCTTCCCACCTGTCAAATCTGGCAGTGAGATATTTTATCAGTTCCATAACTCCGCCCGAAGCATCTCCTTCCTCCCTGGGATATTCATAATCATTCATTGTAGAGATACCCAAATCATCTTCTTCAAAGGGTGGAAAATCCTCTGCACATCGCTCAGCTTCCCACCTATCCAGTTTGGCAGAGAGAGATTTTATCAATTCCATAACTTCACCTGAAGCAGATGAATGGGGAGGAGAAATGACTGATTCCTTATCCAGGTCATCAGGATCCTCCTCACAGCTTACGTCAGAAACAACTTTCTCTTGTATAGATTTGTGGTATCCCTCACAAAAATTATGACAAATTAACTCAGGGGGGTACAGCCTCTGACAATAGGTGGTGAAAGCTGCATGGAATCCATGGAGTGAAGAAATGCTAGTAGGGGGTAAAGAATGGTAACATTTACGCGCATCCCCTGCTAACAAGAACATGAACATCTTCAGTAACACATCCTCATGATGTATCTCCCACTGACGCATGAGTTCATGAAACTCACTGAGGTGCTGAGCAGGGTTGTCCTCTTCACGCTCTCTAAATCTAGGAAAATAATCGCCCCATTCATCCATAGAGGGGACAACATTAGGAAAACCAAGAATAGTAGAAAAATTAAACGGAGCAAACCTTCGAGCCAGGATTTCCTCCATATCGAACCAGTGGAGTCGCCAATTGATCCTTGAATCATGGAGTCGCCAGGTGAAAGATGCACAGCTTCAAATATGCCCGGTCCTTGTTCACCATCAAAGGCCAGATATTAACATTATCATTACCTCAGGAAACTTCTCAGGCTGAGAATGCAGCCGCTGAAACCTTCTCGGGAAATCTCCTCTGGGTCAGATTTTAGGTGTGCCAACAGTGGCCACAACTGAAACAGTAAAGTGGAAACAATGGAGTCACCATAGTGGAGTCGCCAGGTGCACAGTAGAAATTTGAATAATTCTGGTTTCTGATGCACCTTCAGAATCAATTGATCGTTGTCGTTCTACCCAGGGAAAATCTTCAACTTCGTCCCCGACAACGGCGCCAGAAATGTTGGCGATGGAAGTCACTCCTGGATTGCTAACAGGAGCAGAGCCCGACGACCATTAGTTTTATGTCACAGTTTGTTTTTAGATGGGGTGACCAAATGGAAGCCAACTCAAAACGATATCATTTCAACTTCAAAACTAGGCTAGGCATGCATACGTGAGTGAGGTCTTATATAAACTTCAGACAGTGAGTTGTAGTAAAGGGTGAACATGCGAAAGAATTATATGGGAAGAGTGCGAAGGTCTGTTATAAATGACAGGTTCCTAATAGACTGTAGAAGAAGGCACCCAAACGCAAGGTCTTCTTGCACTTAAATACAAAAAACCAGAGAATACAATAATGCAACGATAAATCATTTATCATAACAGAACTACAATAATTCGCGCGACTCAGTCAATCACGAACTCTCTTAGCATGAGACGAAAATTAGATGGAGTGAGAAAAACTATCTGTCATAAAACAAGATATCTCATATACAGATGCATATCCAACAAACTAGAATGTATGTTAAACTTTACAGTAGGGAGATCTGCTCTACCATCGATCCTTTACAAAATGGCAAAAACGCCTACATATAATTGGAACTGACTCAGGCGCGATCATATCATCAATTCAATTCTTGATGTTGAGGAGCTTCTCTATCAGGATGGGCTGTCAGTCTGCCTCAATCAAATCTGTCCTCTGCTCCCCTGTCATACACCTCCTTAATTCAGCATGGCTCGTGCCAGGGGGTAGCTGATCCCTTTGAATATTGAACTGGCGTGTGCAGGTTCCTCTGGTGAGTTGGAGACTCGGCGTGGCTTTCCTGAAGAGAACCGGTACAAGGGACCCTCCTGGGTAAATTTCAGCCGGGACCTCAATACTCTGCAATAAATGGGTGACGCGAGGCTTCACCCACCCTCTTTCTTCTTTTCTTCTAAGCTGAAGCGGCTCTTTAGATCCCCGAGTGGAATCCCTGATGAAAACCCGACCCAGTCCATAGGTCTCTTCTTCTTTCCTCACGGTCTCCTGTACTTCACCGTGACTTTCCCCCAACTCTGTATCGGGTTTTGTGGTTTTGCGTTCCCCGTTGTCAAGATTTCTTGACCCTTTGAACTCTCGATCACCGATTCTCCGATGAGTGATCTTTTTCCCTTAGCCCATCCGATATATACAATAGTCCATGTGACCTTCTACCATATGACCGTAGCCATATAGCTTTCCATCGGGGTTTCGGGGATCGCAATTTTGAAGTGCACGAATCACTCGTCCCCGGGATCCCCGATATCCCGATGGCTTCAACTCCAATGGACGCTTCCCTGTCGGGACCCTCCTCGATAACGTTGATCTCCTGCCATGCATCCTTTCTAGATGGACGGTCCCTATTAACTCTCAGGGATTCAGGACTTTCGTTGTCTTGTTTCTATTTGTTGTCCCGAGACAAGAAATATAGCTAACAAATTTCATTTATGTTTATCATCCAACTCGTTAAAGGATGATTTCGTTTAGTTGAATTTTTTTTAATGCACTCTTATAGGGGGTGCCATGAAATGGTATATCGAGCTTAACAACTTGAAGTATGCTTACTTTAACTACCTAGATATGTTCTTCTTAAACCATTTCTAGTTACCAGTAAGAAACAATGTTGGCACCGAGTTGTTGGCCAACTTCGAGCAAACAAAATCCGACCATATCTCGGATCACATTCGAGAATGGAGATGATGAAAGAGTTTGATCAAAGTTAAGGTCCCTCCCACATTTTTTCTTGAATGGTTCTTGTTGACCAAAATTTCGTCACCTATATATTCCTGCTCCTCGAATAACAAAAATAAAAGATATTGGAAGATGAATATTTTTTAACTATTATATGTTCATTTCATATCCCTCGGTATCATCTTCTCCATTTCTTTCGCATAGCCAAAATTAGAGTCCCCATGACCAATATACACATACTTCTATCTCGAAGTCTAATGGAGGTGTTAAGAGAAGAAATATGAAAAATGTTCTAAGTCACATGTTCTATCCTCTCCTTTCCATTCACCCCTATTCATTTTCTCATTCTATACTTAGTCTTTTTTCCCATTGTCTCATTACTTTCATATTCCCCTTACCATTTTCCACACTTAACCATTTTCCATTATTCCTTTCCACGTTCACATTCATTTCCCTTTTCCTTTATTTTCCCATTTATTTTTATTTTTCTTTCCATATTTCTTTATCCCATTTTTCCTTTCTTTCCTTTTCCCTCTTTCCTTTCCCAAATTTCACATAATTCCTTTATTTCCCATATATTTCTTTTCATTTTTCATATTTTCCATATTTCACGTGACCCATTATATAATTTCTAGACTTAGTTTTATTAATATGGCTTACCACATGTTCATGGGTTGGTGATATTTCTTAAGAGTATGTGCTACCCCCACAATCCACTTTGACTTCTGTCACCTTCATAATGCACCATACTCTTTTTACCTCTCTCTACTATGTAACTTCTACAACACTTAGCCAAATATATGAGTTACTGCAGGTTCAGGGGTTGGTGAGGGTTGGTGATGTTTATTTCATGTCATATGATTCCGTCCGACCGATTCCCAAGACTTATAATATTTTACAACTTATTTTTACTACTATTTACCTCTCCTCTCCACTTCACCTACACTTAGAATTTTTCACACTCATTTTTTACTATGTATTACCGTGGGTGACTTCCTCACCTACCTCTGCATTCATGTAACCCATGAACCCACCATATTATTTTAATAATACTTTTCCTATCCTAAGTTCTATGAGGAACATCTCCAAGTGACACATGGCAATTTATTAACCAATGAGATACATCCACATAGCAGTTAATGGATGGTGCCACATGACAACTAATTAATGAAGACATGTGGCAACATACAAAAGGTGACACATGGCGTGATTTTATTGGATGACATATGGCAGTTTATTATGGGAATATTGTTAGCCTACTCAATGATGACATGTGGAAAAATTTGATTGGGTGACTCATCATTACTAACTGAGTATATTGGTGGTTGACTAGGCATACAAAATTATTATTATATTCAACAATTTTCTAAGGGTCGAAATCCTCCAAGCTCCATAGTTTCTTCTCTTCTTGTGTTTCTTTCTAAGTATATCAAACACTTAGTTTTATATATCTGATGGGTGTTATATATGCACTAAAAACACACTAAAAACCCTCAATTAAATTGTCAACCCGGGGTAAGTAAACTTAGATTTGTATCAAAATATATGTCAAAGGTAAAAGGGTTGGTAGTAGTATAGTCTAACTAAGGAAGTGGCTATCTAAGGATAATATACTCAAGCAAAGATATCTAATGAGAAAACCCTACTAAGCAACTTTAAACTATGTAACCTAAGTACTTTTGGACGAAGGATCGATGGATAGTTCTAAGAAAGAAAGTAAAAATCCTATGTAAAGCAAACTAGTTCATAACAAAAAGAAACTATTAAGCATAACAATAAGAAAATAACAAAAGAAAATTACTTTAACTTGCCAACTTAACATCAATGAGCAACTACCCTATGAAAGCAAGTAAATAAACAAGCCAACAACTATTCTATTAAAGCAAGTAAACAAGTAAGCAAAACACCTAGCTAACCTATTAAAGCAAGTAAACAAGTAAGCAAAACAACTAGCTAACCTATTAAAGAAAATAAACAAGTAACTACTCTAAGATAACTTCTACTGCAAGTAATCTAATTAAAACTTCTCATTGAACAACTATCTAGCCTAAGAGGCAAGTGGACTATATTCTTAATTCAAACTTCAAAACTATTTCTAATTCATAAAAGGAAATCTATTTAATTGAAAGCAATAAGAACTAACAACTAACCTCTAATCTATGATAAGAAAAATTGCTCTTTAATCTATCAAAGAAAAAGACTAGCTACGTTACAACAACAATAAAACTATCTACGAAAGTAAGAAACTATATCTTCTAACCTATGACAACTCAAACATAGCGTTGGTGGTTGTGTGAATGTCTTCGGTTTTGTATGATATCTCGATGGTACTTGACAACAAAGGATAATTCAAGTGGTATAACCTCAACATTGATCTCAATAGAAAAGTGAAAGGTATGGATTAAACAATCCAATGAGAATTTATCCATTACGGAAACAATGCTAATTTCCCTGCATGTTCATTTATTAACCATCAACAATATAACGAGATCATAATTATACTTCTATGCTATGTAAAAAAAAATCCTAATTAAATTCAATCATTAACTAAGAAATATAATTGCAATCTAATTCTAGGAAGGAAATTACATAAAATGAAACTATTCTATATGTATTCTAACAAATCAAACTGCAATAAAGAAAATGCTTAAGAACAAAAATTAAAGCATGACATTAAAAAGTGAACTACCAAATACATTAATCAAAAACTAATTAAGAAAGATCTACATAAAAATGAAAGAAACAATCTATAATTAAAAACTGAAATTAATCCTATCCATCCATCAAATCCTTGTTAAGGAAAACTGAAATTAAAACTCTGTTCTACTCTGTTTTAAATTTTGTTTTAAATTTAATTCTAACAGCATAAAATAAAACATAATGTAACATCTAATTACACACGGGGTTAGTCTATGAATTTGCAAATTTGTTCCTAACTACAAGATCAACGCATGCCAACACAAGCCTTCATACTAACCTACAAAAGAGAGTTAAGACAATTAAACTACAACAACAAATTAATTAACAAAATAATAATGCATGTACATGAAATAAAACGAGACAACTAAACTATGAAATGCATAAACAACTTAAAGAATAGTTACTAGACTGCTAGTGTGCCCCCCAGTAAGTCGTGGTCACTTCCTAAGAGCACACCATGAACTCAACAATTCGATTTCATCATGAAAACTCAAAAACACAGTTTTTATATAATCTGGCAATGAAAAATGGAAAAACAGAGTAAAATCACGTTTGTCCCTATCACACTGGTTCTTCTATTGCTTGAACAATTATGTGACCATCACGGTGGTATTTATAATGTTTACATACCAAGTGGTCGACCACAGGAGGGTTGAACCACTTCTAAATTCGACAATGTACATTAAATGATGCCCTAACTGTTGAAATGGAGTGGGCCAATAATCGCCCTGTTTAACAACCAAAACTGAGTTGTTGGGAGTTCAGTAGCTGGAGGGGGCAAGCACGATAAAAAACCATGTTCCTAATTCTCCCACCACTGGCCACCAATACCATAACAACCAAATCACCCACCGTTTTTGTGCAAGACATAGTGTTGGACAGAGTGTCGGATCAGGTACCAGTAGGAGTGATGAAAGGAGTGTCGGAAGAAAAAATGTGATACGTTTTTGCCCTATAACACCAAAAAAACATGAATTAGATCTTTGGGAACATAAAACGTGATGAATTATACTCAATATTGACATCAAACATGAATCATATGTACCTGGTGTAGATCATATCGTTTTAGCATAAAATTCTTCAAAAAGCTCCTACAAAATATGAAAAGCACATATGTACATTCGACAAAAGTGTCCAATAACTATCATAAAATTGATCATCTCTCGGGCCCAACAATATCTGAAATAATATAATATACCAATGCATGTGGGATAGACTTTCAAACCAAAAAGTCTAATTTTATGAATGGAAGCATGAAATTCATCCAAGGGCCTGCATTTGCCCATCAATTTTGATCGACGGTGGCTGAGTGTTGATCTTGCAGAGGCCATAACTTGAGATTCGGGAGTCAGAGTTGCATAAATTTTATATTGTTGGAAATTTATTTTAGTGTAGAATATGGTGGTATAGGTTTCAAGTGATTAAAGTTGATACATTTGTCTCGTAAATTAAAATATCAGTCAGATGCATTTTTAATGGGTCTATGTGACAACCCAACTTCATGATCTCATATCTTGAGATCCGAGCGATGGATTTGGGAAATTTTTATATTATTTGAAAGTTAAGATGATGAAGAGAACATAAGAAGTGGTTTACATGGATAAAATTCTGGTTTTCACTTCCATAAAATTAAATTACAGTCGTCCTTGTTTAGTGGAGAATTAATTAAATTAAAAAAAAAAAAAAGTTTAATTAAAAACTTTTATTAAAATTGGAGAGGGACCCACTTTCCTTGTACTTGTATTAATGATTTGAATTCATTCATGAGTAATTAATGAGTCATTAATTAAAGGTAATTTTTCAAGAAGAAGCTTGTACGAGAATTTCAAGAGAGGAAGAAAACCCTAAATGCTCAAGTAGTTAGAAAATCTTTTCTTAAAAAGAGAAGAGAGGCTTCATCAAGAGGTCCAAGAACCAGTATTGGCAAAGGGGAAGGGAAAAATATCAAAGGAAGAAGCAGGTACATCCAGAGATACACAATCAATCTTCTGATCAAAAGAAATAAATATCCATCTTCTCCATTTTTTTTATATATATTCTTCTACACCACTTCTCATAGTTTTATGCTCGAATCTCAGAATTGGGTGCAAGGTTGAGTTGTTGAGTGTTATTATTATATTCTTCTAAGATATTTTCTTATATGATCATGGAGTATTTGAATCCACCTATATGGATTTCAAATATTTTGTGATGAAGAACATCTTTCATAAATAAAACTCCATAAAGAATTGTTTCGGGGTTGATCTCCATTGTGCTTTGTAACCCTGTTTTCAAAATATAAAGTATTTGTGGCTAACCTATAAAATTCTCTTTTGATATTGATTGCAATACTCTATTAAAATTATTTGAGATGATCAAATCATTCTCTCCTATGAATAATATATCAACGTATTTAAATATTGTTAAGAATATTGTGTGTAATGTTCATCACAATTTAATTTTGATGTTGAATCCCTCCTTCAATCTTTCCTTTTGTTTCACATAAATATTGTACTAAGGTTATTGAAGAACCATTTTATTTCATAATCTCAAGAAATAAAGATTTAGGTTTTTCTTCCTAACACTCTCCTAATCCAAGATATTATAGATATATATTTTAGTCCAAGAGGAGTACCACCTCTCTAAAAACGAAGAGGACTAATTTCCTCGTGAGGTTTCCATTTCGATCATAATGGATTCAAGAGTCAACATTTTTGGTGACCATAATGTGGACGATTTATTTTCAACATATTTGAGGAACCATAAATTGCCATGGCTCAAAGTTTTGAGAAGAATATTCAAGAAAATTGTTTCTTATTGTAAGCATGGCTCACCTATTTTGTAATATAAAAAAGAAAAGAGAAGCACCAAAGATTTGAGAGAATGAACTCCCTGGAAAAATTCAAAATTAAGGGTTTCATTCATGTCATAATGCTTCTTTATATTCTTCATCAAGCCCATCAATGGATTTGAAAGACTCATCAAAAGGGATAAATACTCAAAGAAGGAGATGATTTAATAATTCCCCTTTAAATCTACCAGAAGTAGACTTTCAAATGCCCAATATTCCTATTGAATTTTTTTCTACATTCTTTGGGGATGATTTAGAAGATGCCGAGCAACACTCGATTAATTTTAAAGGTACATGTTATGATTTCAACCTCACTGAAGACAATGTTACATGTATATTATTCCTACATACTCTATGAGAGGATTCTCTTGAATGGTATAGTTCATTAATGCCTAACGCCATTAATAGATGGGATGTGTTAGAAGCTTTGTTTGCAGAAAATTTCATCCCAAAGGTGCATTCATATGTTTTTGTTGATATTTTAAATGTTGCTTCCCACCCATCCTCTCCCATATGAAAGAAAAATAACGAAATTCCTAATTTTGAATAAGAATCTAATAAAAAAGTGGATGAAATTCTTAATTCAATTCATGTTGCTGAAGACGAAGATGAAACTTCCAAATTACAAGAAAAAAATTTCAGCCTCCTATATACTCCATATGAATATAGTTCAAGCAACAAATTTGAGGATGAAATTGAGAAGCCTCCACCAAATGTACAAGAAGATTTCATGCTTGTAATAGATGATGAAACATCACAAGAGAACTTGCAACAAGAAGAATTGGCGGAAGAAAACATTTTGAGAATAAAGAAGATAGCCATTGCATAGAAGAAGAACATTGCCAAGACATAGCCAATGAAACAATAATTTTGAATGTGGAAAAAAGAAGAAAAAGAGAATGTTTTCAAGAAATAAATTTCTCATTTGATTTAAGATAGAAGCACTATGGGGCATCAAATATTAGATTATATTGAATATTGGTTCGAAAGTATTGTCATCCTGCCAATGAAAACAAGTCTTCTACACACATTGCTCGATCCCATTGTGGTACATTTTGGGCATGTTCATGATTTTCATGCTCCTGATTTATTGGTGGAAACCCCCATATTTCTCTTACTGTTGGAGCCCATTTCACAAGTCAATAGGATGATCGAATGGATCAATTGGAAATCTACCTACACTTAAGGTTCCATTTTATTTCAAGTAATTTAGGGTAGGTATATCATGTATGTACATATTTTGGTTCTTCAGTTAAGTTTTGCATAGTAAGGCAATTTTTATATTGAAGTTTGAAGATAACTCTATGAAATAAGAAGAATTGCAAGATTTTAATTTGAAGGTGACTCCATATCCCAATGGAGAATGTAACCGGTCTTGAGATTTTGGTGCTCTTAGCAACCCACAGGGGGTCACTGTCCCACAGTTGGAGCCAATTGTTGACCAAAATTTGGTCACCTATATATTCCCGCCCCAGGAATAAAAAAGAAATGACATTGGGAGATGAATATTTTTGAACTATTATATGTTCATTGCATATCCCTCAATATTATCTTTTCCATGCCTTTCGCAGAATCAAAATCAAAGTCTCCATGACCAAGATACACATACTTTTGTCCTGAAGTCTAATGGAGGTGTTACCAGAAGAAATATGAAAAATGTTCTAAGTCGCATGTTCTCTCTTCTCATTTCCCTTCATCCCTCTTAATTCTCTCATTCTATACTTAGTATTTTTTCCCATTGTCTCATTACTTTCATATTCCCCTCACCATTTTCCACACTTAACCATTTTCCTTTATTCCTTTCCACGTTCACATTCATTTCCCTTTTCCTTTATTTTCCCATTTATGTTTATTTTTCTTTCCATATTTATTTATCCCATTTTTCCTTTCTTTCCTTCCTCAAATTTCACGTAATTCCTTTATTTCCCATATATTTCTTTTCATTTTTCATATTTTCCGTAATTCTTTCCATATTTCACGTGACCCATTATATACTTTCCAGACTTAGTTTTATTTACTATGGCTTACCGTGGGTTCGTGGGTTGGTGATATTTCTTAAGAGTATGTGTTATCTCCGCTACTCTCAAAATGCACTTTGATTTCCGCCAAATTCATAATAACCTTGACTCTTTTCACTACTCTCTACTATGTAACTTCTCCAACACTTAGCCAAATATATGAGTTAACACAGGTTCACATGTTCGTGGGTTGGTGAGGTTTGGTGATGTTTATTTCATGTCATATGAGTCCGTTCGACCAATTCTAAAGACTTAGAATATTTTACAACTTATTTTTACTACTATTTACCTCTCCTCTCCACTTCACCTACACTTAGAATTTTTCACACTCATTTCTTACTATGTATTACCATGGATGACTTCCTCACCTACCTCTACATTCACGTAAACCCATGAACCCACCATATTATTTTAATAATATTTTTCCTATCCTAAGTTCTATGAGTAACATCTCCAAGTTACACATGGAAAATTATTAACCAATGAGATACATCCACATGGTAGTTAATGGATGGTTCCACATGGCAACTAATTAATGAAGACATGTGGCAACATACAAAAAGTGACACATGACATGATTTTATTGGATGACATATGGGAGGTTCTTATGGGCAAATTGTTGTCCTACGGAGTGATGACATGTGGAAAAATTTGGTTGGATGACTCATAATTTCTGATTGAGAATATTGTCGGTTGACTGGGCATACAAAATTATTATTATATTCAACAATTGTCCAAGGGTCAAAATCCTCCAAGTTCCATACTTCCTTCTCTTCTTATATTTCTTTCTAAGTATATCAAACACTTAGTTTTATATATATTAAGGAATATAATATGCCAATTCATGTGGGATATAATTTCAAACCAAAAAGTCGAATTTTATGAAGGGAAGCACGAAATTCATCCAAGGGCCCACATTTTCCCATTAATTTTGATCGATGATGGCTTAGTGTTGATCTTGTGGAGGCCATAACTTGAGCTTCGGGAGTCAAAATCGCACGAATTTTATACCGTTGGAAAGGTATTTAAGTGAAGAATATGGTGGTATAGGTTGAAAGTTTTTAAAGTTGATACATTTTTCTCATAAATTAAAATATCATTTAGCTTCATGTTTAATGGGCTTGTGTGACAACCCAACTTCATGAGCTCATATCTTGAGATATGACCGATGGATTTGGGAAAAATTTATATCATTGGAAATATGAGATGATGAGGATAACATAAGAAGTGGGTTACATGGATAAAATTTTTGTTTTAACTTCTATAAAATTAAATTACAGTCATCCTCGTTTAGTGGAGAATCAATTAAATTTAAAAAACATAAAGTTTAATTAAAAATATTAAAATGGGAGAGGGATACACTTTCAATGTACTTGTATTAGTGATGTGAATTCATTCATGAGGAATTCATGATTAATAATTAAAGGGAATTTCTAAATAATAAACTTGTACGGAAATTTCAAGAGAGGAAGAAAACCCTAACTGCTCAGATAGTTAGAAAATCTCTTCTTAAAAAGAGAAGAGAGGCTTCATCAAGAGATCCAAGAATCAATATTGTAAAAGGGAAAGGGTAGAATATCAGAGGAAGAATAAGGTACATCCATGGATACATAATCAAGCTTATGATCAAAAGAAAAAAATCTCCATATTCTCCATATATATATATATATATATATATATATATATATATATATATATATATATATTCTTCAACACCACTTCTCATAGTTTTATGCTTGAATCTCAGAGTTGGGAAAAGGTATGATTTGTTGAGTGTTATTCATATTCTTCTAAGATATTTTATTATATTATCGTGGAGTATTTGTATCCACCTATATGGTTTTCAAATATTTTGTAATGAATACCATGTTTCATAAATAAAACTCCACAAAGAATTGCTTTGGGGTTGATCTCAATTGTGCTTTGTAACCCTATTTTTAGAATATAAAGTATTTGAGGTTGACCTATCAAATTATCTTTTGATTTTGATTGTAGTACTCTGTTAAAATTCTTTGAGATGATCAAATCATGCTCTCCTCTGAAGGAGATATCAATGTATTTATATATTTTTAAGAAGATCGTGTGCGATGTTGATCACAATTTAATTCTAATGTTGAAGCCCTCCTTAAATATTTTATTTTGTTGCACATAAAGATTGTACCCAGGTTATTGAAGAATCATTTTATTTCATAATCTCAAGAAATCAAGATTTAGGGTTTTCTTCCTAGTACTCTCCTAATCCAAGATATTACAAATACATATTTTAGTCCAAGAGGAGTACCACTTCTCTAAAAATGAAGGGGGACTAATATTCTCATGAAGTTTCCATTTAATTCCTAATGGATTCAAGCATCAATAGTTTCTAAAGTCCTTGGTTCCTTTTATATCCAAATATGTCGCGATGTCCATGCTTTTTTATATAGAAGAGGCTATCATGAGAGCCTAGAAACTGGAGTTGATTTAATCTCAATCTAGTATGATATATGAGATCCTTGTTGACACACCAAGATAGACATTAGACAAGACCAAACAAAATTTTGGGCCTCACGTCGATGGCCTAGTAGTCTCAGTTCATATCAAGCCCACAGGTTAGTTGATTAATCAATTACAAAAATTATCGATTCAACAGTCTATGGCCAACCAAAATCCTAGTCTAGCTTCCCCCATAACCCAAACGTCGGATGTACACAATGTGCAATCGCCGAAACCCAAGGGTAACCAATAAACTAAAGGAAAGAGGAAATATAAAAACAAGAAGTGTAAGGGGGATAAGTGTTGGATCATGTTGTCATTGATGCCAATGGTTTGATTGATTGATGCCATTGATTGATGTTAAGTGATTGATTTATGCCAAAGGATTGATTGATTGATGATTGATGTCAAATGTAATATGTATTATCCTTGATGAGATTAGATAGATGTCAAGTATATGATGGATATGATGTCATGCATAGATGAAGACGGATCAATGAGTTTTCATTGATACATGATGCAAAGATGAAGATGGTTCAATGTGGTTTCTTTGATATATGATGCATAGTTAGATTGATCATTATAGTCTTATGATGGTTTATAAGGTGCACAAATGGATGAACTCCAAATTGGTCCCCTTATGGTGAAATCCCTCACAGGAAGACGCTTTATGGTTGAGTTATCCTAGAAGAATGGTTGGAGGACCCATGCTTGAGTTTGGAATAATAAAATTAATATTAGTGAATTTTTTAGTGAAACTATCCTAGATGGATAGTTCTTGTCATTCCATTTCTAGTGGTATGTGGAACGTCACAAAACTCCTTATAGTTAGAGAGTTATGGCCATGAGAAGTAGGAGAACCCAGGTTTGGTAATGGACCCAAGTTTTTTTGATGGATAATGGTATGCGTTTTGATATATTTTCAAGTAAGACTATTCTATATGGATAGTACATGTCATTCCATTTCTGGTGGTATGTGGAACGTCACATAACTCCTCACGGTTTGAGAGTTATGGCCTTACGAAGTTGGAGGACCCTCATATGTTAGCTTGAAGCCCCAAAAGGTCAAAGAAGTCAAAGAGCTTGCAAAGAAGAAATTATTATTTAAATGATAAAGTAAAGTGACAAAGTCAAGAAGAATTATTTAAATCATAAAGTGAAGTGACAAAATCAAAGAAGATTATTTAAATGATAAAGTGAAGAGACAAAGTCAAGGAGGAATATTCAAATGATAAAGTAATGGAGAAATTTCTAATTATGGAAAGTGGTTAACCCTAAGAATGAGGAAAATAGGTTAAGTGACCTATAAATGGGCTAAGTGACCTAGAAATGGGTTAAGTGACCTAGAAATAGGTTAAGCGGCCTAAAAATGGGTTAAGTGACCTAGAAGATGGAGAGTATAAATAAGAGGCAAGGATCTCTCATTTAACATCACACTTGAGAATATTGAATATATATATATATGTGACCGAGGAAACAAAAAGATATCTAAGACGAATTTCAAAGGGAAGGTGAAGAAAAGAGGGCCAGAATTCAAGGGAGGATAAATTCTTTTGATGATGCTTTTTAAGGTATGTTATTTACAGGTCATGTCACCATTTTCGTAATAAATTTTTTCTATAATGATTCAGATTGTGAGATTGATATGACATTGAGGAAACATATCCATGTATATGTGGCAACCAATTCAGATTTTGGGTCGTTGAATTTTTGGAGATACACTCCGTGGAAAATAGGGTTTGTGGATAGTCTTGAAACTAGTCTAAAATAGGTGTTTCAGGTAAAAACGTCATAGCTTATTCATAACAGATCCAAATTTAGTAAGAAAAAATGTGTTGGTTAGAGTACAGTCTATAGTATTCTTTGTAACAGTTTCATATCGATACAACAAACACTCTGTGCAGGGAAATCTCTACAAGGTCTCTCTCTAGAATAAGTCAGAATTCAACAAGGTATGTCATTTTTTCTATAAGTCCTTTTATGAGAGGTTCCAAGTAGTGAAACCTAGAGGAATTTCATAAAACACATTGAAGAACATTGTGTAGCATTTTTAGATGTTCATTCATTATAGGTACATAGTTATGATTATTTCAAGTTAGGGTTGTTGACTAATCCAAAATTAGTCATGGTTGACACAAGCAGTTGATGAGTTGGCACATACATGAGGTGTATAGTTGATGATGTTGGTACATATTGATGAGTCATTGTTGATGACTAGTTGACACACTTGTATATACTTGGTACATGGTTGGATGCACTTGTTTATGGTACAATTTGATTATAGGTTGTTTGGTACAGGTTGGTGCATGGATGATGCACTTGTTTATGGTACATATTGTTAATTTTTCAAAATCCCAACCCAGTTTCAGTCTCTCTGCTTTTTCAATCAAATTTAAATGCCAAACTCAGTTTCAACACTGTTTCATCATATGCTATAGCCGTGTTTCAGCATCTGCTCACAGCGGTGTTTCATCATCAGCATATGCTACAGCCTGGTGTTCAGCATCTGCTCACAGCGGTGTTTCAGCATCAGCATATGCTACAGCCTGGTGTTTCAGCATATACTCAGCACTGTGTTTCAGCATATACTACAGCGGTGTTTTAGCATAAGCTACAGCGATGTTTCAGCATAAGCTACAGCGGTGTTTCAGCATCTAAAAACTTAACAGAAAATAAATTTCTGAACAGAAAATAAATTTCAGAACTGAAACATGAGGATTATGAACATCGTTTTCAACGCAGAAATTAAATATCAGCAATATG
>ML791867.1:108693-133447 GCA_009831015.1 Picea engelmannii
TTCTAATTTCTATGAGCTCAACAAGAAGTAAACTTTTCATAATTTACAATTTATCTCAACACTTACGCTGTATTCGGCAGTAAGTAATAATCTAAGTAAACCATTCATGACTTTGAATTTACATACCTCACTCTGATGCTATCTGCAGCCGCTTGCTCCCTTCGCTTGAACTTGCTCCTTAGGACACCCCAAAACCAACCACCCTACCGACTAGTACGCCTAGCCCTAGGACATCAATGGACGTCCTAGCGCTCCGAGCCCAAAACCTCCTCAGCCCCGGTGCACTGTAAATCCCACTGTAAACCACTCTCCCAATACTCCAAGCTCTCCTCTCTCCTTGAATGCATGAATGAATATCCGCTCATACTCCTTCTCCACCTCCTTTATTCCTCCTTCACCGCCCCTCACATTTACTTCCACCTAACTCATTATTACTCCTTATCCCTTTATTAATGCCTTATCCATTCATTAATTTCTTTATTAATTGTCTTATCATTTCTTTAAATGTTTCCCTTTTACGTATGGGTTACGTTATCCCTTATGGGATACGTAACCCCATTTAACATTATATTTTATTTTCCCCCCTTTGTTTAATACTTAATTAATCAATTACTTAATTAATAATCAAATTAATCATTAACCATTAATTAATTAATAATCAAATTAATCATTAACCATTAATTTAATAATTAATCAATTAATGACTCACTTAATAATTAACCATTCATTAACCCTTAATTAAAGAGTTAATCACACTTAAGCTAATCATAGTAAAAAAAAAAAAATTAATTAATAACATAAAATTAATTAAGGTTATATAATAATTAATTATAATTTAGCTAATTTTTAGGGTTATTTATGAAATTATTCATATTAATAAGTAAAGGGTCATTACAATTGGGGCAACTTTCAAACCCTTAAACACTACTAGGAATTCCCTTAGGTCAATCAAAGACTATGTTGATCCCATCGAGCAAAAAGGTGTCTATATGATCCCGTGCTCGTGTGGTAAACAATACATAGGAGAAACAGGTCATTCATTTAGAATTAGGATTCAAGAACATGCCACTAACATCAAGCACAATCACACTCGTCCCTCAACTCTCGTAAAACATTCAGACAAAACTAAACATCACTTTTGTATTGAAGAGGCCAAAATTCTTTCCAAGATAGATCACTATCACAATAGGAAATTCAGAGAAGCAATCAAAATTGAAAAACAACCTAACAATCTAAACAGGATGATGGATGGAAAATTAGTCAAAATTGGATCCCTACACTAACCAATATGAATAACTCGAGATATTAATTTATATTTTTTTCTATTCGGCACTTAATAAATAATTAAGAAACAAACAAATAAATAATTAATAAACAAACAAATAATTTTCTTAAGTTTTATAATTCCTGATTTCATTTTTAAATAGTCAGCTCTTCATAACAACCTTTCAAGTATTTATTTACACGTGTTATATATTTTTTCCTTCATATCTCATAATATTTTTCCTGTTGATGGACCACACTGGTTTGGTCCGAAACATCGAATATAAAAAACACCTATGCGATGAATCCAAAAGAACTTTCTGATCAAAACAATGGTCGCAAAAGTCTTAGAACAAAAATACTAACCCTGTACGGACATGATACAACTGATAAAATCCAACAATTTGAGCGGATGAATTTGCAATTAATGAGGAGGAAATCTGATCTAACTTTTCTGAAAATATGTAGGGATGTCGATGTTACGCCTATTTTTACCATAATCAATCATAGACTTCGCAATAAGAAAAATGACTATATTTTTCACAAGGCCAACATTTCATTACTCCGGAATGAAATTCAGAAAGCAAGGTTTAAATTAGACAATTTGTCACGTAAACTTCTCGTTCTTCACACTACTCTGGCAAATATTATTCAACCATCTCTTTGGGCACGAATAGATGCCAGCTCCTCCCTAAAAGCCACAAAATTTGAAGAAATCATTGTAAACAAACAATGCAACAAATTTACCCATCTAGAAAACATGCAGAAACAGGTACGGATGAATAGAATGCAAAGATTGCCTCCTCACCCTGAACAAAACGTACACTCTATACATACGCTCCACGATCCCAATTGTTATTCTCCTTCACAACTACAAAACATTGAAATTCCTTCTATTAGCATAATAAACACTGCACAAAATAACATCTTAAATGATATTATAAATAGACTAATGATATTTAATAACAACATTAATCTTCAAGCCAAAGAAAATACATCCTTCATAAATCACCAAAATAGTAACCACGCTAACCTAGAAAATAGTAATAATAACATTAACGAAAACAATATTGAAAATAGTAATAACTATAATCCCCAGAAATCCCCAAGAAACATGCGTATAAACAATACTGATCACAAATGAAACATTTATGGTGCGCGTTCAGGCAATTTTGATAACAATCGCTGCAATGATAGCCACAATGACCAAAACAATCCCCACACAAACTCAGAAAATAACTGTAATACCCACGCCACAAATAATAACCCTCACACCTCCATTACTCAATAAATAATTCAGAAATCTAACTACAATGATAATAACTACACTCTTACAGGCAATTTTGATAACAAACCAAACAGTTTAGACACACATATAGAAAATTTTGATAAAAAATGCAGCAATGATAGTTACAACAGTCTTGATCACAGTCGTTGTAACCTTCCCATTGAGTTTAATGATAACACTTGGCATAGAAGTAATATTGAACCCAGTTCTGTTGTTAGCATTAATCCCCTCACCTCCATTATAAAACCATTGTAATAACGAACCAAATAGTAATGATAACAAAAATATTGAAGCAATTAGTCTACCCAACACCGACACGATTTGCAATAATATCGTGAACCCAAATATCATCGTTAGTATCTCCAATAAAGATAGTAAACACGTTAAAAACATTGAAGATAAGACTAACCAGGTCAAAACCATTGTACCCAAAAATTTACTTATCAACTTATCAACCCATCCCATCGATGAATACACTACTAGATTACTAGAAAAAGGACTTAACTTTGCCATTGCCCCTCGCAAAATTCCTATTGAGGATATCTTATGCAGCATTGAAAATAGTATTAAAAACCTCTCAGATAATGTTAAAGAAGAAATCAGACAAGACTGCTCAGTAATTCTCCATAGAGTAAAACCACCGAAGAGAAATATCACCAAAGAAGAATTTTTGGCTCTAAAATCCCTAAACAATAACAAGAATTTAGTAGTTCTAAAAGCATACAAAGGTGGGGCTGTTGTCATTTTGAACAAGGATAACTACATTGAAAAAATGTTGGATCACCTCAATAACAGTGGAAGTTATAAGAAACTTAATAAAACCCCCCTAAATAAGATTGCAAGGGAAGTCTCCAATGCCATTAAATTAAGCAACATAAAAGATGATGATAAAAAGAAATTGCTTGTTAGTTTCCCTTCCACCCTTAGGATATATGGACTTCCTAAAATTCATAAGGAAAGGGACCCTCTTAGACCCATCGTCAACAGAATAGGCAGCCCTACTTATCAACTTGCAAAATACTTGGCTCATAAACTCAAACCCTTAGTCAAAAAAACTAGCTCCTTTGTTAAAGATTCCTCTTTCTTTGTAAACAAGATCAAAAACATTAAATTGGACAAGGATGACACCCTCATAATCTTTGATGTTGTTTCTCTCTTCACTAAAATTCCCATTGACAGAGAAATGAAGCTCATCAAGAACATCACTGACCTAGGTATTTCTAACTTAGTTGAGCATTGCTTGAAATCCACTTTCTTTAGTTTCCAAGGTGACATTTATGAACAAACCTGTGGGGTTTCCATGGGATCCCCCCTCTCTCCCATCATAGCCAATTTATTCATGGAATATTTGGAAAACAATGCCCTTATCTCCTCACCCTTCAAACCTAAATACTTGAATAGGTTTGTTGATGATACCTTTTTCATTTGGCCCCATGGTTGTGACAAATTATATGAATTTGTGACTCACCTTAATAAACAATCCGATCACATAAAATTCACTATGGAGGTTGAAAATAATGGTAGTATTCCTTTTCTAGATGTTAGGGTCACAAAAATACCTGATGGATCCTTATTCCATCAAGTTTATAGGAAGAAAACCCACACCGAACAATACCTTTATGCCGATTCCCATCATCACCCTTCCCAAAAACTAGGTGTTCTCAACACCTTAGCCACTAGAGCCTTCAAAATTTCTGATGATGAACACCTTGAGGAAGAGAAAAATCACCTCCTCAATGTTTTTAAAGATAATGGCTATAAAAAACATCAGGTGATGAAAGCCTTTCAAAATGCCACTAAAACACCTAGGAATAAAGAACAAACAAATAATGATGTGTCCAAGGTTTACTTACCCTACATATAAGGGACAATAGACAAGCTTGCTAGGATTTTAAAGAAGAAAAGCATTGGGGAAACTTTCAAACCCTTAAACACTATTAGTAATTCCCTTACGTCAGTCAAAGACTATGTTGATCCCGTCGAGCAAAAAGTTGTCTATATGATCCCGTGCTTGTGTGGTAAACAATACATAGGAGAAACAGGTCATTCCTTTAGAATTAGGATTCAAGAACATGTCACTGACATCAAACACATTTGCACTCATCCCTCAGCTCTCGCAGAACATTCAGACAAAACTAAACATCACATTTGTATTGAAGAGGCCAAAATTCTTGCCAAGATAGATCACTATCACAATAGGAAATTCAGAGAAGTAATCGAAATTGAAAAACAACCTAACAATCTAAACAGAGATGATGGATGGAAAATTAGTCAAAATTGGATCCCTACACTAACCAATATGAATAACTCTAGATATTAATTTATAATGTTTTCTAGTCAACACTTAATAAATAATTAATAAACAAACAAATAATTAATTAATAAACAAACAAATAATTAATTAATAAACAAACAAATATTTTTCTTAAGTTTTATAATTCCTGATTTCATTTTTAATAAGTCGGCTCTTCATAACAACTTTTCAAGTATTTATTTACACTTGTTCTATATTTTTTCCTTCATATCTCACAATATTTTTCCTGATGATGGACCACACTGGTTTGGTCCGAAATGTCAAATATAAAAAAAACCTATGCGATGAATTCGAAAGAACTTTCTGATCAAAACATTGGTTGCAAAAGTCTTAGAATAGAAATACTGACCTTGTACGGACATGATACAACTGATAAAATCCGACAATTTGAGCGGATGTGTTTGCAAGTAATGAGAAGGAAATATGATCTAACTTTTTTGAAAATATGTAGGGACATCGATGTTACGCCTATTTTTACCATAATCAATCATAGACTTCGCAATAAGAAAAACGACTGTATTTTTCAAAAGGACATCATTTCATTACTCCAGAATGAAATTCAGAAAGCAAGGTTTAAATTAGACAATTTGTCACGTAAACTTCTCATTCTTCATGCTACGCTGGAAAATATTTTCCAACCATATATTTGGGCACGAATAGAGCCTGCTCCTCCCTAAAAGCCGTGAAATTTGAAGAAATCATTGTAAACAAACAATGCAACAAATTTACCCGTCTATAAAACACGCAGAAACAAGTACAAATGAATAGGATGCACAGATTGCCTCCTCACCCTAAACAAAACAGACACTCTATGCATATGCTCCACGATCCCAATTGTTATTCACCTTCACAACTACAAAACATTGAAATTCCTTCTATTAGCATAATAAACACTGCCCAAAAGAACAACTTAAATAATATTATAAATAGACTAATGATATTTAATAACAACATTAATGTTCAAGCCAAAGAAAAGACATCCTTCATAAATCACCAAAACAGTAACCATGCTAACCTAGAAAACAGTAATAATAACGTTAACGAAAACAATATTTAAAATAATAATAACTATAATCCCTATAAATCCCCAAGCAACACGCGTATAAACAATTCTGATCACAAACGAAACATTTCTAGTGCGCGTTCAGGCAATTCTGATAACAATAGCCGCAGTGATATCCACAATGACCAAAATAGTCCCCACGCAAACTCATAAAATAACTGTAATACCCACGCCACAAATAATAACCCTCACACCTCAATTACTCAACAAATAATTTAGAAATCTAACTACAATGATAATAACTACACTCTTACAGGAAATTTTGATAACAAACCAAACTGTTTAGACACATATATAGAAAATTTTGATAAAAAAACGCAACAATGATAGCTACAACAGTCTTGATCACAGTCGTTGTAACCTTCCCATTGAATTTAATGATAACACCTGGCGTAGAAGTAATATTGAACCCAGTTTCGTTGTTAGCATTAATCCCCTCACCTCCATTATACAAAAAATGAATCCTGATATCACAAATATTAGGAATAATAATATTAACAATGCGCATATAATAAATAATGTAAACAACCACAGCACTGAAAGCCATTGTAATAACGAACCAAATAGTAATGATAACAAAAATATTGAAGCAATTAATCTACCCAACACTGACATGATTTGCAATAATATCATGAACCCAAATCTCATCCTTAGTATCTCCAATAAAGATAGTAAACAAGTTAAAAACATTGAACGCAAAACTAACCAGGTCAAAACCATTGTACCCAAAAATTTACTTATCAACTTATCAACCCATCCCATCGATGAATACACTACTAGATTACTAGAAAAAGGTCTTAACTTTGCCATTGCCCCTCGCAAAATTCCTATTGAGGATATCTTATGCAGCATTGAAAATAGTATTAAAAACCTCTTAGATAATGTTAAAGAAAAAATCAGACAAGACTGCTCGGTAATTCTCCATAAAGTAAAACCACCAAAGAGCAATATTACCAAAGAAGAATTTTCGGCTCTAAAATCCCTAAACAATAACAAGAATTTAGTAGTTCTAAAAGAAGACAAAGGTGGGGTTGTTGTCGTTATGAACAAGGATAACTACATTGAAAAAATGTTGGATCACCTCAATAACAGTGAAAGATATAAGAAACTTAATAAAACCCCCCTAAATAAGATTGCAAGGGAAGTCTCCAATGCCATTAAATTAAGCAACATAAAAGACGATGATAAAAATAAATTTCTTGTTAGCTTCCCTTCCACCCCTAGGATATATGGACTTCCTAAAATTCATAAGGAAGGGGCCCCTCTTAGACCCATCGTCAACACAATAGGCTACCCTACTTATCAACTTGCAAAATACTTGGCTCATAAACTCAAACCCTTAGTCGGCAACACTAGTTCCTTTGCTAAAGATTCCTCTTTCTTTGTAAACAAGATCAAAAACATTAAATTGGACAAGGATGACACCCTCGTAAGCTTTGATGTTTTTTCTCTCTTCACTAAAATTCCCATTGATGGAGAAATGAAGGTCATCAAGAACGTCACTGACCTAGGTACTGCTAACTTAGTTGAGCTTTGTTTGAAATCCACTTTCTTTAGTTTCCAAGGTGACGTTTATGAAAAAACCTATGGGATTGCTATGGGATCCCCCCTCTCTCCCATCATAGCCAATTTATTCATGGAATATTTGTAAAAAAATGCCCTTATCTCCTCACCCTTCAAACCTAAATACTGGAATAGGTTTGTTGGTGATACCTTTGTCATTTGGCCCCATGGTTGTGACAAATTATATGAATTTGTGAATCACCTTAATAAACAATCCGATCACATCAAATTCACTATGGAGGTTGAAAATAATGGTAGTCTTCCTTTTCTAGATGTCAGGGTCACAAAAATACCTGATGGATCCTTATCCCATCAAGTTTATAGGAAGAAAAACCACACCGAACAATACCTTCATGCTAATTACCATCATCACCCTTCCCAAAAACTAGGTGTTCTCAACACCTTAGCCACTAGAGCCTTCATAATTTCTGATGATGAACACCTTGAGGAAGAGAAAAATCACCTCCTCAATGTTTTTAAAGATAATGGCTATAAAAACATCAGGTGATGAAAGCCTTTCAGAATGCCACTAAAACACCTAGGAATAAAGAACAAACAAATAATGATTTGTCCAAGGTTTACTTACCCTACATACAAGGGACAACATACAATATTGCTAGGATTTTAAAGAAGAAAAGCATTGGAGAAAATTTCAAACCCTTAAACACAATTAGTAATTCCCTTAGGTCAGTCAAAGACTATGTTGATACCATCGAGCAAAAAGGTGTCTATATGATCTCGTGCTCATGTGGTAAACAATACATAGGAGAAACAGGTCATTCCTTTAGAATTAGGATTCAATAACATGTCATTGACATCAAACACAATCGCACTAATCCCTCATCTCTCACAGAACATTCAGACAAAACTAAACATCAGATTTGTATTGAAGAGGCCAAAATTCTTGCTAAGATAGATCACTATCACAATACGAAATTCAGAGGAGCAATCGAAATTGAAAAACAACCTAACAATCTAAACATAGATGATGGATGGAAAATTAGTCAAAATTGGATCCCTACACTAACCAATATGAATAACTCGAGATATTAATTTATAATTTTTTCTAGTCGACACTTAATAATTAATTAATAAACAAACAAATAATTAATTAATAAACAAACAAATAATTTTCTTAAGTTTTATAATTCTTGATTTCATTTTTAATAAGTCGTCTCTTCATAACAAATTTTCACGTATTTATTTACACGTGTTATATCTTTTTTCCTTCATATCTCATCATATTTTTCCTGATGATGGACCACATTGGTTTGGTCTGAAACGTCAAATATCAAAAAAAACCTATGCGATGAATCTGAAAGAACTTTATGATCAAAACAATGGTCACAAAAGTCTTAGAACAAAAATAGATGGAAGATACAACTTCCAATATTCATGCACCAACTTGAATATCAGAGGACCACAGTCCTCCCTAGAACCAACCTTCCTCCCTGATTATAAATAAATGATTGAAAAAACAAACAATACAGGTATCTCAATTCTTACCCCTTCTTCAATGTTCTGTAGTTCTTCTATGGTTCAAAAATTGTTCTGCAATTCTTCTCTGCTTCATGATATTCTGCTATTCTGCTATTGCTTCTATCTGTTCAATGACTGTTACTCATCTCTAAGTTTTGTCTCATGCTCTGCATACTGTAATTTTACCCTTCTTACAATTCATCTCATTTTTCCGGTTAGAATAGCCAACCTCACACAGTCACTGCATCTCTCCTTTTATACACACCAACCTCCTCAGTTTCACTTTGAATCTCCTTAGGAAAAGAAGAAAACATCTCAGCAACTGAATCACCAACTGATTAAGAACCATGATTCGATTATGCTAACTGAAATGTAACTGAACAGTTAATCATGAAGATCAATAGTATCCCTTCGATTAGATGCTCAAATAACCAACATTGTTGGATTAAATCCGCAGGGTCTTGCGTTTATCCCATATGCCCACTGGCTGTGACCACGTGCCTAATCAAAATATGTTTCACATTTCTCATTTCGGAAATCCTATGTCGAAGGGTCTCAATGCTCCAAGTTGCAATCCTCGAAATGGATCTTAGCTCCACTAGCTCCTCCCTCTCACATGACCACTAGCGGTGAGCACAACCTAATCAAAATGTGTTTCACATTTTGCATTTTGTCAATCCTATGTCGAAGGGTCTCGATGCTCCAACTTGTGATCCCCAAAATGGAGCTTAATCCTCCCTCTCACATGACCAGTGGCGGTGACCATAGCCTATACAAAAAGGCATTTTACATTTTAGTAATCCAGAGATGAAGAGTCTTGACTCTTTATGTTGCGATCTATGAAAAGGGTCTTAGCTCTGCTAGCTCCTTCCTCCATCCTTTGACGATGTGACCTTGTCTATGACCATGGGCCAGTCCTTATCGTGATTTCTCATATCATGAGTTAAAAGGTTATAGGATTTCCTTCCTTTGACTTTCCAGTCAGTGAGATACCAATCGCTCGCCATGTGTCCTCTGCATCCAACGTTCCACAACATACCTCGATCCAAGGGTTCAGATCAATCCTCATTCCAACATCTCATATCATTTTGGGATATCGCATATCACAAGTTCCCACACCATGCTCCTTTGACTCCTCCAATGTGCAAGTCAGGGAAATTCCAATCGCTTGCCACATGTCTTATGACTCCAATGGTCAGGATTGTTATCGTGATTTCTCATATCACAAGTTTGAGGGGTTAGAGAACCTCATTCCTTTGGATTTCTCGATCTGTGAAACTCTAAAATGAAACCTTTGTCCCGGTCTGACTATTTTCCACATGTCCTTCTTGGATCAACGGTCCTCCTACTTTTGTGACTTTCTAAGCCTGCTTCATCTTGTACATAAAGATCATGCTCCTTCTTATGGATCCGATGATGGTTGATCTTCGCACTTAGATATGACACCTGAGATCTATCCTACTCTTTTGTGTGCTCCTCAAGTCTTAATTCGGATCTGACGGTCATCGAGAATTCTGAATGGGATCCAATGATCATTTGTCACAGGGGGAGTATGAGCGATGTATCTTCAACATTACTCAGATTGATATCCCTTGTTCAAAAGGGGAAATATTATTTAGAGGAAGATCAAAGGAATTCATACAGGGGGAACAACCCCATGGAGAGTTCAAGAAAGCGGAGCAGCCCCAAGAGGAGAATGACCCTTTTCCATTGATGTCAAAGGGGGAGAGATAGTCACATTGATGTTATTGATGGGGGGAGATAGTCATATTGATATTATTGATTACTATTGATGTAGAGAATGAATTGTCTACATGTTGACATCAATGATTGGTGTTGACATCAATGTTGGCATTTCCATCAATTCCAAAGGGGGATATTGTTGGATCATGTTGTCATTGATGCCAATGGTTTGATTTATTGATGTCATTGATTGATGTCAAGTGATTGATTGATGCCAAAGGATTTATTTATTGATGATTGATGATTGATGTCAAATGTAATATGTATTTTCCTTGATTGGATTAGATAGATGTCAAGTATATCATGCTTTAATGAAGATGGATCAAAGAGTTGTCATTGATACATGATGCAAAGATGAAGATGGTTCAATGTGGTTTCTTTGATATATAATTCATAGTTAGATTGATCATTATAGTCTTATCATGGTTGATATGGTGCACAAATGGATGAACTCCAAATTGGTCCCTATGATTTACGGTTGAGTTATCCTAGAAGAATGGTTGGAGGACCCATGCTTGAGTGTGGAATAATAAGATGAATATCAGTGAATTTGTCAGTGAAACCATCCTAGATGGATAGTTCTTTCCATTCCATTTCTGGTGGTATGTGGAACGTCACATAAATCCTCAGGGTTAGAGAGTTATGTCCATGAAAAGTTGGAGAACCCATGTCATTTATGGTGGCATGTGGAACATCACATAACTCCTCACGGTTTGAGAGTTATGTCCTTATGAAGTTGGAGGACCCTCATATGTTGGCTTAAAGCCCCAAAAGGTCAAAGAAGTCAAAGATATTGCAAAGAAGAATTTGTTATTTAAATGTTAAAGTAAAGTTAAAAAGTCAATAAGGATTATTTAAATAATAAAGTGAAGTGACAAAATCAAAGAAGATTATTTAAATGATAAAGTGAGGTGAGAAAGTCAAGGAGGAATATTTAAATGATAAAGTAATGGAGAAATTTCTGATTGTGGAAAGTTTTTAACCCTAAAAATGAGGAAAATAGGTTGAGTGACCTAGAAATAGGTTAAGTGACCTAGAAATGGGTTAATTGACCAAGAAATAGGCAAGTGACCTAGAAATGGGTTAAGTGACCTAGAAATGGGTTAAGTGACCTAGAAGATGGAGAGTATAAATAAGAGGCAAGGCTCTCTCATTTAACATAACACTTGAGAATATTGAATATATATAGGTGACTTAGGGAACCAAAGGATATCTAAGCAGAATTTCATAGGGAAGATGAAGAAAAGAGGGTTGGAATTCAAGGGAGGATAAATTCTTTTGATGATGCTTTCTAAGGTATGTTATTTACAAGTCATCTCACCATTTTCACAATAACTCTTTTTATATAATGATTCATACCATGATATTGATATGAAATTGAGTAAACATATCCAAGTATTTTTGGTAAAAAAATCAGCTTGTGGGTCGTTGTATTTTTGGAGATACACTCTGTAGAAATAGGGTTTGTGGCTAGTCCTGAAACTAGTCTAAAACAGGTGTTTTGGGTAAAAACATCATAACCTCTTCATAACAGATCCAAATTCAGTAATACAAAATGTGTTGGTTATAGTACAATATTTATTAGTCTTTGTAACAGTTTCAGATCGATTCAACAAACATGTTGTGCGGGGTACACTCTACAAGGTCACTCTCTAGAATAAGTCAGAATTCAGCAAGGTATGTCATTTTTGCTATAACTCTTTTTCTGAGAGGTTCCAAGTACTGGCACCTGGAGGAATTGCATAAAACACATTGAAGAACATTGTGTATTAGTTTTAGATATTCATTCATTACAGGTACATAGTTATGATTATTTCAAGTTAGGGTTGTTGACTAATCCAAAACTAGTCATGGTTGAGACAAGAAGTTGATGAGTTGGCACATACATGAGGTGCATAGTTGATGATGTTGGTACATATTGATGAGTCATTTTTTATGAGTAGTTGACACATGATTGGTATATACTTGTTACATGGTTGGGTGCACTTTTTTATGGTACAAGTTGTTTGGTACAGGTTGGTGCATGGTTGATGCACTTGTTTATGGTACAAGTTGATATATGTTGAGGATTGTTGCCTCATATCAGTTGGTGCTGAGGGTGTAAGCTGATTTTTGCATTGTAGATATGGTGCTCTTGTAGAGTTGTACTCTATTCATTTGTTTCTTAAAACCCCCAAGGATTGTAGTCCGTAATAAAAGTAAAATTGTACATACATCTTGTGTTCCTTGTTGTGATGACTTGTTGATGATATATTATTGATATATGTTGTTGATATGTGTTCACATATAACTCTTTATAAATGATAGCAATGATTAATGAGTTAATGGTGATTGTTAACTAAGGATTTTTGTGTAAGGGGGAAGTTTTGGGAACAAGATCCCTACACTGTTCACCCCCCCCCNTAGTGTAGTCGGTGTGTCCAACAATAAGAATGATGCGAATAATGTTGGTGAGGGAAAAAATGAAAAGAGAAAGGTGAATTTTATGTGTAAGATTTTCATGGATGACCACTTAACTCACTAATTCCGTCAGCTTGAGGAAGCCAAAAATTTATTGGCGCAACAATAACCCATCATGCTAACCAACCCTTTTCCATAAGGGAAAAATTTGACTCAAGCTTCCTCATCCACGAACACACATGAGGTAAATTAGGGATCCCCCATGCCTAATGCTAACAAAGGAGCCACAAACATTTAATGATGAAATACAAAGCTAATATACAGACCATGGCTCATAATTAAGGAATTCCATAATCTATTGAGAGGGGAAAAGAAGCATCCAACCCACTGCCTCCTCTTCAAATTGAGAAGACTATGGGAGAAACTATGACTCACATCCCTAAGGGTGCGTTCAAAGAGGATTCTCACAACTCAAATGCAAGGGCTTCTCATAATTACTCCATCATGGAGAATCTGACACAAACTCCATGTGCAATATCTTCTTTGGAAGTCCTCCATAGTTTCCCCTCACAGAGGAAATCATTTTTGTATGCCTTGGGAGCAGTCGAGACTACTAACTCAGGAATGATCATTTTCCAACATACAAATTATAAACCTTTTCTTCCTCACCATGTCGCTTTTCAGATAGTAGTGGTGTATGCCACAAAATTATTGACAAGGACATTTTTTGTATGGTGGTTGATGAGGGTGCCTCAAATTGTGTGATGTTGTTGGCATGTTGGAAGTCCATTGGAAAACCTGAGTTGTCTTTGTGGCCCATGTTGCTAACTGTGTTTTATGGTCGATATTTTAGACCACATGGCATAATTCCCTCCTTCCCCATGTAGTTGGAGGGAAAAACTATGTGTGTTGAAGTAGAATTAGTCAATGCACCTCTCAAATACAATATTTTGTTAGGACGGAGTTGGACCTACCCTATGACAATGGTTGTATCCACAATGTTTTGGGTCTTATGATTTTCTCACAAAGGTCGGATCATAACCATTGATCAGTTGTCCTTCTCTTGTTGTGACCCTTCATCGGGGGAATCCATGGTCCCGATGATTGACAACCCACAAACAGGTACCGTCAACTTAGGTGCCAGATTGTTTCCATATCTAATGGGGATTTTTTATTATCCATCACCTAATAATGATTTCAAGTTTATTTTGTTTGTTCCTGACTAATTGAAGGATGTGATCTTCCAAATCACATATTTTAGAATGAATTAATTTAACGACCTGTGTATTTTACCTTCCCCATCGACTTCAATGGAAGGGATAAGGCACCTTGGAATGGAAATCCCCTTATCCATTGTTGAGGTTGCATACAATATTGTCCAACAAGACTCGACCAACTCTGATCTGAATCCCCTATAGGAGCTAGATCCCATTCTAGAGCCTATTTGGGCTCAATAATCTCTCACCACTTACAATCCTTTAGATTTTTTCTTGCCCTTTGATGAGGATATTTTGGAGGCAAAGACTAGGCCAAACAGACCTTGGGATGATCGTCACCACAGATCTTATTTCTTACCAGAGATGAAGAGAATAAAGCAAGGAGAGTTCA
Organism: Picea engelmannii; assembly: GCA_009831015.1. Lineage (NCBI taxonomy): Eukaryota > Viridiplantae > Streptophyta > Pinopsida > Pinales > Pinaceae > Picea > Picea engelmannii. The sequence goes on from ML791867.1 coordinate 123,415, forward strand.
TCACGACCGTGAATAGAGATACCTCTTCTCCTATTAACCCTCTGGCCATGTATATAATATACGTTTTATAGCAAGATTTGCCTCACCATTGATATCTTTCACAAAGGGCCTTTTTCCATTTCCCTATGCAGACTTATCATCCCTTTTTGATGAATTCAGATTCAAAAATACAAATTTTGCAACATATATTCACCCTATCAGATATACAACAAGTGTATACATAGGCTGCTCTACTATAGGCCACATACATCAGGATTATTTCCAAAAACTACAAAAATGGAGTCAGGTTTCCATGTCATGACATGAGATATCTGATCTTTGGACTTCCATATACTGGAAATGTTCTGACTCGACCCTTTAGTTCCATTTTGAAGGCTATAAGAATGCAATTCCGAGCTATGGAAAAAAGGAGAAAGCATTCAAATTTGAGTGCAAAGTTACTCTGGAGAAATTACTTCATATTGAAGCTGCATTCCTTTGTCCCTCAAGTCTAAACACAGTGTTCAACCCCCAAGATCTTTCCCTATTGTTGATAGAACCTCATTGTCTCTCTCCTATGAGCTTTCCTTTGTTGGAGGATTGAAGTGGTGGAGGCCCAGTTGGAAGGAACTTGGTTTCTTGGTTTCGAACCATGTCGACACGGAAGTCTATAATGTTGTCACTTATGCTGATCAATTATTAATAGAAATACTCATTTCCCGCCTTATTGGTATTGTGCAAATATATGATTATTATCAACGTGCATGTTTGTAATGTTTATTAATGGATTATGTTATCTAATGTGATAACCCCTTTATATTATCACCATGTACTTTCTCTATTTGTTTGTTGAGAACTTATTGCAGTTATAAAGCTTAGGGTCAAAGTGCTCAATGGTGGAACAACATCAAATGTTGGATCGAAGTAGGCCTCTTTCTTATCTTGCACATTAGTTTATATAGCATATGTTAGAATTGAGTTGATTTCTGCAGTCATACCTATCTATTTTGGTTTACCCTCATCCATAGAGAGTTTTTCTGTCGTAACATAATTGGTGAGTCTTTCTTATCCTACAAGATAGGAACAGGCTGTAAACCAGGATCCTTCCTGGACTGAAATTTCTCAGAACCAATATTTCCTTGGACCTTGGTATCAAATGCCATAATTCACTACTTCCACAAGTCCATTCATTGCGTGTCATACTGGTGTTATATCACCAACCTTTGCTAGCCATGTTGGAGATCGGTCGACAACCTCTACGAGTCATCTTGAATACCTTCAACCAGTCATTGCAAGTCATGTTGGGGCCACAAGTCCAGTCACTGTGTGTCATACTGGAATTATATCACCAACCTATGCTAGTCATGTTGGAGACTAGTCGACAATGTCTGCGAGTCATGTTGAAGACCTACAACCAATCACTGCAAGTCATGTTGGGGGAACAAGTCCACTCACTACATGTCATACTAGAATTATATCACCAACCTCTACTAGTCATGTTGGATATTGGTCAAAAACCTCTGTGAGTCATGTTGAAGACTTGCAACTAGCTGCTACAAGTCATGTTGGGGGAACATGTCTGGTCACTTCTAGTCACACTATACATTCATCTCCAACCTCTTATAGTCATGTTGGGGATCCATCACCAACCTCCTCTAGTCATGTTGGATATTTTCTACTAGCCTCTGCAAGTCATGCTGGGAGCATGTCACCAGGCACTGCAAGTCATGCTGGGGGCATTCATATGATTGAGAAGCCTAGACATCTTAGACGTAAGCCTAGATTCCTTTGCAGGATTTGTGAAGGAAGTCACCTTACTCGTTTGTGTCCTATTACTACTGGGATACCAGAAGCGTGGGGCTCACCTAAGGGCCCTTCGGGTTCTGAGGCATCTATGGTTTCACAACAAGTTGTTCCTTCTTTGGTTGATACAACAGTCACGTCGATGCAATATTCGGTTGACACCCCTTTTCCTTTAGGGTTTGATACATCCTTTGACCTTGTTGTCTCACATCCCATTCAACCTGTGTTCATGTTGATGCAATCTTCGATCTCCACCTCTCCTATGTCCAGGGGTGATGTACCTCTTGACCTTGTTGTCTCGCATCTTGTTCAACCAATGGTTTCATCGATGCAATCTTCGATCGACAACACTCCTGTTTTTTGGGGTGACACACCTCTTGACCTTGTTGTCTCACATCTTATTCAACCAATGGTTGAGGAAGTGGTCGTATCGATGCAATATTCGATCGACCCCACTCTTTTCTCAGAGAGTGACAAGTCTAAGGAAGCAGTCGCACCAATGCAATTTTTGGTCGATCTCGCTCTTATGTTTCTAGTTCTATACCTTCTATGCCAAGTCCTTAGCATTTCTATTAATTCACCTTTTGAAAAAGAGATATTTTTACTATTCCCGATTTCTCTCCCTCCAAGTCTTGATGAGGTTCCCTTTGATTGGGATGGTCTTGTGGGGTATCCAATGCCTCTGCCTATGTCTTTTCTAGGAAGAGACATTATCTGATATAACATGGAGACGATAACCTTCATTAGCACTTTGTCCTCCTCAACTTGGAGAGATTTGGGTCTTCCTGAGCTTGTGTTAGTTCTTCATAAGATACCGACATTCCACACAAGGTCCGCACGGTAGCCTTGTCCTTCCCTATGGCTTGTTGCTTGGAATCTTCCTAACGAGTCTTAGTTAATATATTTTCCGACTTGTCTAAAAACTAAAAATATTACCGAGTGATGTGTCCCTTTCACACTCGTTAAATTGGATTTGAAACGTCATGAGTCTTAGTTAAGATATTTTTCGACTCGTTATCAAAAATAAAAAATATTTTTGAGTGAACTTGTCATTTTCACACTCGTAAATTGGATTTGAAAAGACTCCTATTTGGCACAAGTTTACCCCTATTTCAAACCAAGTAGACTACAAGACATAAAAAAGTATATTTTTTGGCGTTAAGTTGTGATTTCATCTCATTCCCTCACTTGTAGTATTGAGCCTTTAGTTGGTTCTCGCCTCACGTTATAAACCATTGCCTAAGCAATTTTTTCATCCTCAACCAAGTAGAGCCTTGTTTATATCCTTCGCAATTTGACACCCTATACCCTAGAGGGAACATCACCCCGAGTGTCCATCTCCTGCATGCATTTCCTTGCATTGAGCATAGGCACGTTCCACTGCTGGAACTAGTTTTTCTTACTTGTGATACTCATTTCCTCCTCTGTATCATAGCATTAATTTGTTATGAAAAAACAAAAAAAGGCAGGCGGGAAGGGAGTACTATATTATAATTGGAAGTAGTTGTGTCAGCTTTGAACATAGAAAAAAATTACTGAATCCTTATGTCATCATAATTTTGGGTTTAGCATGGCCTTAGGAAGTTGATCTCGTCATAGAGTTTTCTCTACCAACTGGTTACTCTTCCAGTCTCTATAGAGAACGTTATTGATGCCTCCTGCATATAATAGTCACATCATTAATTCTATGTTGTCAGAGTCCACCATATGTGTCATTCTCTTGTTCAAAGGAAGTATATCAACCTATGTCATCCACTCCTCAAAAATATTGACTTTTCATGTCAGCCATACCCTCAGTTTATCTCAAGATCACATGATACTATGGTCTTATCATGCACCATGACCCTACTTTCATCATAGGTAGGTCACCTTGAACCCATCAATCAACATTTCATCATTGGTCATTGACTGGGTGGTTTCCCTTGTGTTCGACGACAAGACATCTATTCACACTTTGGGATTTGTGCAGTGTCTTGGATTCCATTAGCCCTATTGGTGGTATCCTCGCCTTTGTCAGCAATTTTCATTATTGTTTGTTATTCAGAGGGTCTTTTTTGTATATCACTTGCATTTGGTACACGTGAAAGATGCACAGGGTCATTGGTTCATGAACATGTTCTTCCTCCGATCTCCACCAAATCATGAATCTCCTGCTTTGTTCCTTGTGCTGATTGATGAGAGATTCCTTAATTCTTTCCTTTCAACCGGTCTCTTTCCATCGACTTCAGCTCATTTATTCTGGATACGAGACCTAGAGTTTTATGAGTACCTTGAGGCTTTCATTCATTAGTGGCAGTCTCTCTCACCATTGACATGTGGGAATACATCAATGTCTCCTGATCAATGGATTTCTCAAGTGTTCGACACTGACTCCTTTATTCACACTTGTAGGAATGTACTCGGTGCCTTGATACCTACTTTCATTATTGGTAGGTGTTCTCGCGTTTGTTAACGGTATATCTCAATGACCAGTAATCAAACGATGTCTCATTATGTTTGACCTCGGCTCCTTTATTCACATGATGTAGACTTGCACCCTTGGAAGATAGTTTAGAAGACTTGAAGACATCACTACGTGGCCGCAACTTTCCTAATCTGTTTCTTCCCTTTCATTGGACGAACACCTATTCTACTTCAGTGATCATGGGAGATTAGATTGTACTCCATGGTATATAGATATCTTTAGATTGATTTTTGAGATTGGTTTCATTCGGCCTTGTTCGTGACTATGAAGCATTTTGGCATATAACTGCATTTGTATTTTCCTATTCATGGCCATAGACACTTATTTGGTATATTTTTCACTTGCATCTGCATTATATTCTTGGCAACCATGTATGCAAAGTCAATACGTAATGTAATGAGAAATTGAGTTCATCCAATTGGTTCTCTACCACTCCACTTATGGGTTATTTATAATGTATTTTGGACATGGCATATACTCCTCTGATCTCACACATTAGGGGGCATTGTTATAGAAACATTTCCCTCACCATTTCTATATTGCATAGAGGGAATTTTCCCATTTCCCTATACATAATTATCATCCCTTTTTGATGAATCCAAAGTAGAAAATACACATTTTTCCACATATATGTGCCCTATCATCTATACAACAATCTTATACATAGGTTGCTCCACTACAGGCCGTGTACATCGGGATTTGTGCCAGAAAATACAAAAATGGAGTCAGGTTTCCATGTCACGACATGAGATCTTTGATATTTGGTCTTCCATATACTGTAAACATTCTGACTTGGCCCTTTAGTTTCATTTTGAAGGATATAAGAGCACAATTCCGAGCTATAGAAAAAAAGGAGAAAGCATTCAAATTTGAGAGCAAAGTTACTCTGGAGAAATTACTTCATATTGAGTCTGCATCCCTTTGTCCCTCAAGTCTAAACATAGTGTTTAGCCCCTAATCTCTTTCCCTATTCTTGAGAGAACCTTATTGTCTCTCTCTTATGAGCTTGCCTTTGATGGAGGATTGAACTGGTGGAGGCCCAGTTGGAAGGAACTTGGTTTCTTGGTTTTGAACCATGCCGACACAGAAGTCTATAATGTTGTCACTTCTTATGATCAATTAATAATAGAAATACTCCTTTCCTACCCTATTGGTATCGTGAAAATATATGATTATTATCCATGGACTTGATTGTAATGTTTATTAATGGATTATGTTATCTAATGTGATAACCCCTTGATCTATTTTTTTGTTGAAAACTTATTGCAGGTTTAAATCTTTGGGTCAAAGTGCTCAACAGTGGAATATCATCAAATGTTGGATTGAGTTAGGCATCTTTCTTATCTTTCACATTAGTTTATATAGCATGTGTTGTAATTGAGTTGATTTCTGCAGTCATACCTATCTGTTGTGGTTTACCCTTGGCCATAGAGAGCTTGTCCCTTGTACCAATATGTCAAGGGAAGCATGGAAAGTATAGCTGAAACAATTCCTATCGACATCTCTAGAACCCCTATCATCATGTAAAATGTCTTCGTCGAAGAATATTGTTCCCCCGAAGATATTTAGATCTACACTGGATTATTTAAATATTTTTGTGACATATTTTCCTGGTCTTATGAGGAGATGCCAGGAAATGACCCATGCATTGTTGAACATGATATCATAACTTACCTCGATGTTAAGCCTATTCAACAGAAGCTTCACCCAGTTAATTCTTGCAAGGTATCAAGGATCAAGGATGAGATAGAGAAAATCATCAAGGATGATTTCATCTATCCTGTTCAATTGACAGAATGGGTATTGAACCTTGTTCCTATAAACAAAAAGAAAGGTATGATATGCGTGTGTATGGACTTTCGTGTTCTGAAAAAATCTTTCCTGAAAGATAATTTTCCAACCCCATTCATGGACCAGATTGTCTTTGAATGTGCAAGTTGTGAGGTATTTTATTTTATGGATAGTTTTTTGGAGTACAAACAAATTCAGATAAATCCCGAGTACCAACATAAAATGATAGTTATTTGTCCTTGGCGTACATTCACGTATAAAAAAATGAATTTTGTCCTTAAGAATATTGGAGCCACTTTTCAACAGGCCATATCATTTTCTTTCCATTACCTCAAACACATAGTCAAGGTGTATCTTGATTATCTGGCATCATGTTCTTATAAGAGATCATATCATCCCATCAATTTACGACTTATGTTTGAGAGGTGATGCTACTATCGAATTCACCTGAATCCAAATAAGTGTAGCTTTTGCGTGACATCGAGATTCTTGTTAGGTTTTATCATGTCAACTAAATGGATCATGGCCGATCCTCTGAAGGTTGAAGAAATAGTTCAATTTCCTCCCATGCACACTTTCCCCCAGCTTCAAAATATACAGAGGAAAGCTGAGTTTCTTTGGAATTGTTTTGCCAACTATGCTAGTATTACTAAAGGGTTTATGCCTCTCTTTAAAAAATGGGTCCCATTATATTAGAATGAAGAGGCTCAATGCTCTTTCAAAGCATTGAAACATGCTCTGACATCTATCCCTCTTCTCAATCCTCCGTATTATGGAAATGATTTATTGTTGTATTTGGTTGTCGCATAGTCTACTATTGGCATGGTCTTGTTCAAAGAGGATGATACACTCGAAGAGTATGTTATGTACTATCTTAGTCAAGGCTTGGTAGGACTGTAACTCAACTACACACTTGTTGATAAACTTTATTTGATAGTTGTTAATGTTGTCCAACGGTTCTGTCACTATATCTTACTTTGCAAGACCACCATAATAGCTATCATGAACCCTTTTCAATACATGTTAACATGATGGGTCATCGATGGGAAAATCAATTGATGGATAGTCATCCTGCAAGAATTTGACTTGGATTTTGTTTCGGCAAATTCTGAAAAGTCTTTGGTCTTTGCTGAACTAATATCTGAATTTCCAATCGAGAGTGGTGATAATTTTCCCGAAGAGTCACTGATTAATGAGGATCTTTTCCTTATTGCATCTTCAGACCCTTGGTATGGAGATATACTTGTGTATATTCAGACTTTGAAGTTCCCATCTACTACTTCTTGTGATGACCGTCAATGTGTTATCACTCTGTAATTTCTCAGGCTAAGGAATAACTTGACAGAGCTAATCACAAAACCACTTTGGAGTCTAGGATCTATCCCTCCTAGAATAAGGGAGGGATCGCTATGTAAGATTTAGCTTTGTTTGCTGGGAATTTTAGGCTAGTTATGATAGTACAGGGTTTGGTTTTTGAATTGTTTGGTTGGAATAATGAATATGGGCCATTGGGAAAATGGAGTTACAGTTCAGAATTGATACAAAATCAGTTCTAACGAGATAATATTGTAGGGAAGGGTAGGAAAATTCACCGTATCTTCAAGGATTATGATACATAGGGAAATGCAATGATCAGAAATCTAATTAAAAATAGAGCAATCTAGAATTTTGTTTTCAATCTTCAGTGGAAAACATAAAAAATATTCCTAATATGGAGAGAGTGTGTACATTTAAACAAATTATGTGTCTTATCTTCTTGTAATAATTCAGAAAAGAAACAATGATGATAATAGGAAAAACAAATTTACAGAGAAAGATACACCTCACCAATGAAATTTGTCACAAGAATCTTGCAATTGTCACACTGTATTACTGGAAATCTGAATCAAATGGTCTTTGTGGAATGGTTTACAAAATTATCTCCATTATTCCTACCAATTCCCTGAATTCTTCAAAAGGTGAAGTATATATCGACTTATTTACAAGCTATCCTGTCATAACGGATCAACATTTATTTTAGGAAAATGTAAACTAACTATTGCAATCATAGAGGTTTGTTGAGATTCATTCATATATCTAGCACTGTTTTGATGGGATATGTGGGTGATCTGTGGCTTTGAATCTGATCTCTTTGCCATATGTCCTTTTGACTTTTTTCCTCCCAAAATTATGAAAAATAGGGTCCAGTGATCTCTTCGAATATCTCAATCTGATATAGTTTTGTACAATATGGGGGAGGTTTTTTTATATAATATTGTTTTGAGAAACAACCTCTCTCATGTTTTTTAAATTCATCTCCATATTTCCGAGATCTGAGTTTGAAAACGATGTATCAAAAACAAAAATCTTGAATCCTGAAAAATAAGGATCAAAGATGCTCTCTATTCTCCAAATTTGTAACATATATGAGAAATATGGGAGAGGTTATTGTTACTTGGCCCATTCTAATACAAATCCTCTTTTTGTTTCTCAAATTTCATCTTGGTTTTCCCGGAAATATACTCGTAAAATGACTGGTCGAAATGGGCAGAAAATGGTTTTTGAATTGGGGAAAGGTGGTTTTCGGAGAGGGAAAGGTGTTTTTTTGGGGGGGTAGGGTGGTAAGTGAAGGATCAGATCTTGTCACTAGGAGGGGGGGGGTGAATCGGTGACAAAATTGTTTTAACAATTTTTATTTTGTTAATGCAATCAATATTTTAACACAATATTTATTGTGGAACCCAATTGGGAAAACCACAAACACTTTTCTCATTAATGTTAATCCCTAATATTGGCTCATTACCCCTTAATTGGGGTATATTATATTAGTAATTTTATTTTATTTATGTTGGCTTTAGGCCATTAGTTGTAATTATACCTCCTAGTGTTCTATATATACCAAGGAGACATTTTCATTTTGAATCATCTTGTACTTGAACATTTAAGTGGGATAAAAGGAGGTTCCCCCCTTGAAGAGGATTATTATATGAAATTATCTCCTTTTCAAGGATTTGAGTACGTTTTCTGAGGTTTTTCTATGCTATATTGATATTTGGTTCTTAACATATGGTATCAGAGCTCAAGGTCTTGGGGTTTCGTTGCTACATCTGAGACACCTTGGAATTTCCACTATAAAGTTTTTTCTACAATGTTTCAGAAGGAATGACTTAGAGGATAATTAGTATATGGATCAAGGTACGTTGGGTTCAAAATTCAGCTCATGAGGCCTTATACTTTTGGAGATACGGCCTGTACATGATAGGGTTCTGGAATCATCCTAAACTGAGTCATTGCGGAATGTTCGCTATAAAAAAAAAATTGTAATGTTTCAAACCATGAACTATGGAGGATATTTAAATAAATTAGTAAGGTATTTGTGGTAAAATTTTTATCTTATGGGTCATCTTAAATTTGTATATACACCCTGTGTAAGATAGGGTATCTAACTAGTCCTATTGACTAGTCTCAAGAAGGTGTTCCAGGTAAAACAATCATAACTTCTTCCTAGAGTATCCAAATTGAGTGGGACTGGTTTCATGAGATCTTGGAAAGTCTGTAGTATTTCTGGTGCAAGTTTCAGAAATTTATATCAATTATTTTGTGTGGGGCACACTATACAAGTGAGACCTCCTGGAAAGGAAAAAAATTGGCAAGTTGTGGGGAAGTTACCGTAAATTCCAATTGGCACATCCAATTTTGATCAGACCTGTGGCATTGCAGAGAAGAAATATCAGAGAACTACATTAAAGAAAGTTTCATTCCCATAAAAGTTGAAAATTGGGAGATACAACAGAAGAAATATTGTCTAGAAGAACCACCTCAAAATCAAGGTTCAAAAGTGATACTTGGCCAACATGCCACCAAAAAAGGGAACTTCTACACCAAATAAGCCTCCAAAAAATCCTACTTGGACACTTGATGAAGGTGAAGAAATGCGTAGGGACATAAATGAACTACAAAATAAGATGGATTCAATGGAAGCTAAGTTGGATACTAAGATGGATTCAATGGAAGCTA
>ML791867.1:205407-225196 GCA_009831015.1 Picea engelmannii
ACAGAACTTAGTTGATTAGTAACCATATTAAATTCATTTAAATGATCTGCAATAGACCCACCTTCTGACATCTTCATATTAAATAATCTCTTCATTAGAAATACCTTATTCGACGCCAAGGTTTTTTCATACAATTTGGCCAACGCATCCATCAAACCCTTCGTTGTCTTTTCTTTCAAAATATTGAAATCCACCGATGCTGCCAGGCTCAGCCGTATTGTTCCTAGAGCCTTTCTGTCAATAATCTCCCATTCTTCGTCCTTCATGGCCGTCGTCTTATTTGCTACTCCGCTCAATGGTAGGAATAGATCCTTTTGATATAAATAGTCTTCCATCTGCATCTTCCATAACTGGTAGTTTTGGCCGTTCAATTTTTCGACCCTAAACTTTCCATCTTCCGACATTGATCCCACTCGAACCAGGAACCCTCTTTTCCTATGAGTTACCTTACGCTCTGATACTAGTTGTTAGAAAAACAGGACCGCGGAGCAATAAAATAAGACAAATGCATAAACAAAACACAGAAGACACACAATACAAGAGAGACACAGATTTACGTGGTTCACCCAGTGTGGGCTACGTCCACCAGAGAAATTGTCAGGTCCTTCCTTTATTATTATCCAACAAATGAAGGGATACAACCTACAACAAAACCCACTGTAACTTCCTCTTCTTTCTCTCATAGTCTCCTCTCTCATAATACAATATTCACCATCATCCATAGTCGTAATACATTTCCCTCATAAAAGAGGGTTGCCTTCTAGGGAAAAAAACTCTAACATAATCTCTACCGTTAGATCTGCGACCTTATAATGAACGATCCAGATTTACAATGAAATTACAATATACTTTTACAAGGCAATTTTTTCTTCGGGGGCTTCGCCCCCAAACCCTCGCTGGGGGCCCGCTTGCCCCCAGACCCCGCAGAGGGGGTACCCCCCCTCTACACTCCCCCGCGTGGAAGAGTGTACATACTTCTGGGATGTAAATACTTCATGGGGTATAAACACGGCTGAAAACAAGGACCTTTGAATCAGGAAGATAATCAGGCTCCACAACCAACATAAATCAAAATCTTTTGAAAAATTTAAGATCTACAAGGAAATGGTGGAAAATGAAATGGATTTAAAAATAAAATTCTTCAGATCTAATAATGGAGGAGAGTTCACCTCAAAGGAATTTATGGACTACTTCAGCAGTCATGGAATAAAAAGGCAACTCTCCATTGCTAAGACACCTCAATAGAATGGAGTTTTTGAAAGAAAGAATAGGACAATACAAGAAATGGCTTGAACAATGCTAATGGATTCCAAATTGAAAGATATATTTTGGACATGGGTAGTGCATACAATAGTTCACATTCTAAATAGAGTAATGCTTAGAAAAAACACTAACAAAATTCCCTACAATCTATGGAAAGGAAGACCAACAAATGTGAAGCACTTCAGAGTTTTTGGAAGCAAATGCTACATCAAAAGAGAAGATGGTAGAATGGGAAATTTTGACTCTCGTGTGGAAAACGAAGTACTTGTTGGTTACTCAAGTACAAGGAAAGCATACAAGTGTTACAATCTGAGATTGAACAAAGTTGTGGAAAGCATCAACATAACAATTAATAAAACAGGCAGACCAGAATCAAAGGAAGAAGAAAATGAATCAATGGAAAAACCTTTCGAAAAGGAAGCATAAGATTAAAAAAAAGTAGAAGAGGAAGATGAATAGAATCCTATAGAAGAAGAAGAGCAAGTTCAACAAGTGTCTCCAAAGACACCTAGCAGATGAGTACAAAAGAATCATCCTTCAGATTAGATTATCAGAAACAAAGATGTAGGAGTTGAGACGAGAAGAAGAATCTATTCACTAGAACAAACACACCTAGCACTCTTATCTATAATTGAACCAAACTGTTTTGAAGAAGCCAACAAGGATGGATTTTGGAATAAGGTCATGGATGAAGAATTGGATAAAATAGAGAAAAATAACACTTGGGAATTGGTTCCAATACCAAAAAATAAGAATCTGATCGACAAAAAATGGGTTTTCAGGAATAAATTGAATGAATATGGACAGGTTACAAGGAACAAAGATAGATTGGTATGTAAAGGATATGCACAAATTGAAGGAATCGACTTTGAAGAGACATTTTCCCCAGTGGCCAGAATGGAAGTAATGGGGAACTTGAAGAAGAAGTCTACATTGAACAACCAGAAGGATTTCAGTTGTCAGAGAATGCATACTATGTGTGCAAATTAAAGAAGGCCTTGTATGGTCTAAAATAGGCTCCTATACCATGGTACTCTAGACTGGATAAATATCTATAGAAGGCAAGGTTCAAAAAAGGAAGTACAGACAGAAACCTCTACATCAAGGTAAGTCAAGGTAATATTTTATTAATTGAAGTTTATGTTGATGATATTATTTTTGGTAGTGATGATGACAAGTTAAGCCATAAATTCTCAAAGGATATGCAAAATGAATTTGAAATGTCATCACTTGGAGAACTATCCTTCTTTCTGGGACTTCAGATACGTCAAAGCAACCAAGGAATTTTTATTTCTCAAACCAAGTATATCAGAGAAATTTTAAAGAGGTTCGCAATGGAATATTGCAAACCAGTTATCACTCCCATGAAAACCAGTTGCAAGTTAAGCAAAGATGATGATTCAAAGTCTACAAATCAGAGGAAATATAGGTCAATGATTAGCAGCCTACTATATGTGACAGCATCCAGACCATATGTAATGAAGGAAGTTGGACAGGTGGCATGATTTCAAGCAACACCAAAGGAATCACATGTATTAGCAGTGAAGAGAATTTTCAAATATCTCAAAGAAACAAGAGATTTTGGATTATGGTATCCAAATGGAAAGGATCTATCTCTTATTGCCTACACAAATGCAGATTGGGCAGGTTGTATTGATGAATGACGAAGCACCAGTGGAGCAGTGTTCTACTTGGGTGAGTGTTTAGTATCATGTCTAAGAAAGAAATAATCATCAATATCTTTATCCACAACCGAGGCAGAGTATATTGCAGCAGCAACATGTTGTACACAGGTTCTTTGGATGAAACAAACTTTGACAGGTATGCAGGTTGAGTATGATGAGCCCATTCCAATCTATTTTGATAATACAAGCACCATCAGTATCTCAAAGAACCCAGTGATGCACTCCAAGACAAAGCACATTCCAATCAAGTATCACTTTCTACAAGAACAAGTTACAGAGAAGAACATCAGAGTTGAGTATGTGGGCACAAAGGAACAAGTGGGAGAATTTTTTACAAAACCACTTCCAAGGGAAGCATTTGAGTATCCTCGCTAGAGAATCAAAGTTATTTCTACTCCAAAATGAATTCTTTTGAATGCTTATATTATATGTCTTAGATGTACACGAGGAAGCACCATAAAGAGGACATTTCAGTCAGGGGGTGCAGCCCCGAATGGAAAGATACCTTTGCCATTGATGACAAAGGGGGAGAGATTCATCAGATTCATAGGACAAAGGCATGGTTCCTGGGGGAGAAATGGTCACAGATATGCAGAGGACAAAGACATGTTTCTAGGGGGAGCATGAGTGATATGAATTTATTATTGCATGACATAATTTCAGTTTTGCATCAGAGTGTTTCCATAAATTCCAAAGGGGGAGATTGTTGATTAAGGTTAGTTGTCATTGATGTTAACTGTTGAAGAAAGACCAGTAGCACAAAGGTTTGGGTAATGGAACCAAGTTTGTTTGACATAAATATGACTTATTATTGTCTTCTCATGGTTGATAATAAGTAGAAATGGATGAACTCCAAAGTGGTCCACTTATGGTGAAATCCCTCACGGGAAGGCACTTTGCAGATTGATTTATCCTAGAAGTATGGTTAGAGAAACCATGCTTATTTGTGAAATAATGAGATGAAGATCAGTGAATTTGTCAGTGAAACTATCTTAGATGGATAGTTCTTGTCATTCCACTTCCGGTGGTATGTGGAATGCCACATAACTCCTCACAGTTTGAGAGTTATAGCCTTACCAAGTTGGAGGAAACTCATATGTCATCTAGAAACCCCAAAAGGTCAAAGTAGTCAAAGTGGTTTAAGAGACTTTAGAAGTTAAATAATAGAGTGAAGTGATGAGTGTACTATAATTTAAATAATAAATTTAATGGAGAAATTAGAAGTGGGTTAGCCCTAAAATAAGGAAAGTGGGCAAAGTGACCTAGAATATGTTTTTAAGGAAGCTACTTGGAGAGTATAAATAAGAGGAAAGTCTCTCTCATTTTATAACATACTTGAGAATATTGAATATCTATAGGTGTCTGAGGTAACCAAAGGAAAGACAAAATTATGAGGGAAGGTGAAGAAAAGGAGGTCGGACTTCAAGGAAGGATAAATTCTTTTGATTATGATTTCTAAGATTACAGGTTGTAGTATGTTGTGTAACAGTTTCATATCGATTAAACAAACATTATGTGTGGGTAAATCTCTACAAGGTCGCTCTCTAGAATAAGACAAAATTCAAAAAGGTATTCCATTGTTGCTATAACTCCTTTTATAAGAGGTTCCAAGTAGGGACATCTGGAGGAATTGCATAAAACACACTGAAGAACATTGTGTGTCAGTTTTAGATCTTTATTCATTACAGGTACAAAGTTATGATTATTTCAAGTTGGGGTTGTTGAGTAATCCAAAACTAGTCGTGTGAGACTAAAGAAAATTTTCATGAAAATGCTAGTCTCTTGTTGTTAAAGTTAAGCAGGGTTTGCAGGTATGTGATCATATACACCAGGTCTATTACAGAGTTACAAATCATATTCAGATGATGAAATTGATGAGGGATTTTGGTTAAGGTACATGTTCTGTACATGGTTGAGACAAGTAGTTGATGAGTTGTCACATACATGAGGTGTATAGTTCATGATGTTGGTACATATTGATGAGTCATAGTTGATGAGTAGTTTACACATGATTTCTACATACTTGGTACATGGTTGGTTGCACTTGTTTATGGTAAAGGTTGATTAGAGGTTGTTTGGTACAGGTTGGTGCATGGTTTATGCACTGGTTTATGGTACAGGTTAATTACAGGTTAAGGTACAGGTTGATGCATGGTTGATGCATGGTTCAGGTTTATTGGTACTGGTTTACAATGATATATCTCATAGTGATAATGTGGCAGTGGTTCCATCATTCTACTTCTACTCCAGGGTAGTTGGATGGGGAAAGGACATGTGGTTGTAGACACCTTCCAGTTGTAGTCGAATAACATAGGGGGTTGTAGCCTCCTTCTGGTTGTAGATAGAGAATTGGGGATTTGGAGCTTCCCTTAGGTTGTAGACTAAGAAACTAGGGGGTTGGAGCCTCCTTCAAGTTGCAGCTGGAAAAAAAAGGAAGCTGGTGCTTCCAATGAATGTAATTCTTCAAGACATATAAGAAAAATCATTCCATGGTTTTCTCCTGCTTTGGGTTTCCATGTAAAACATTAATGTACTGTGTATGTGTATGATTGTTCATTTTTTCATTGATAATTATTGGATGATAATTATACATTGATATAACACTTGGATTATTTGGTTTAAAAAGATTATAATTGCTCTATTATTGATTCACCCCTCCTCTCAGTAATCCAACAAATACTCCCATCAACCTAAATGGAAGAAACAACTAGACAACAATTATGTGGAAGTACTTTGAATATTTTTTGTGATGAATACCATAAATTTCAGTGGTCTAGAGCATATTCGTATTACTCATCTCCTCCTGCACAAAAAGACGTAATCTAGACATCCATAATTTCTCACACAGGTTGTGTTCTAGAGGCATTCAACTGTAAATAAATTGTTGCATGGTGTGTTTAGAAGTACGTGTCGAGCCAGAGAATTATACAACTCCAAGATCATTCTCCCATTTCCCTTTCACTGCACGTTTTTTGCAAGATGTTGAAGCTCCCAGAGCCAAAACTTACCTTGAAAGGAGAATATTGCAGATATTTTCTAAAGAAACATAACAATGGAATGGATCTCCTGCCTTAATATTTGGAGAATCATGCGACTATTCTAGAAGACATAACCAGGATCCAAGTCAATTCTTTTAAAAACCCTTTTCGAGATATTATGTGGTTGTTCACCAGGTTGACAGATCAATAAATAACTACTACAATTTCTCACACGATTCATTATCTTTTATATTTTATAGTAAAATAACATGTTATCTTAGACTGGGGAAAATTGATTTCCATCGAAATCTCATTCCAATTATCACATTACAAAAGGGAAAAAAATTCTTTATGGCTTCCTATTAGGTATTTTCTATAGTGTATTATTTCCAATTTCCAAACTTGACTATAAGTAAGAGAGTGAACTGTGAAATAGATCCAGTTACCTTCTGATATCAGGCATCGTAGAGACACGAGACTTATTTGTATTTTTACTAAGTTTACAATAATTTTGTCTCGGGCTTCAAAGGGCTATTGTTTGGTAAAAATACCCCCAGGATATCTAACCAGGATAACAAATTCTTTGAGAAAAAGGGAACAATAGAAAAGATGTAAAATCACAGTTTCATTAGGATATTTTGTTCCAAAGAAAATCCCTCTTTTCATCCATACCATGTATCTGAAAAAATTCTCATTACAAAAGTGGCAAGGCAATACAACTTCTGGCTACATTTTTTCCATGAAAAAAAGAAAAAACAATTCATCCCCTTTCCATGGAATATTGGAGATTACATTTTCAGGAACATAATTAAAATTGACAAGTTTGAAAGACATTTCAATAACGTGAGCTTAAAATATACTAAAAATATCAAGGGCTTTGACCCTAATAAGATATTTTTGGAACACATGCTTTCGGTAGGATTCAGTAACTCGATCATTCAGACTACCTTGAATGAAGAAGAAGAAGAAGAAGGTAACAACCAAAGTACCCTTGTATATGAGGTTGGTGACCTAGAAACAATACTAAGCACTAATGAGTTGTATAACAAAAAAGGAAAAGGTCCTAGTGAAAAGAGTGCCTAGTCTCCAGTTGTTACTCCCAAAACTACCATATCCCAGAGCAATGCTCCAATGGCTCACTCGGTTAGAAATATTTCCAACATTAGTTCAAGTGGTGGAGTAGAGAAGAATCCCCCCTGTGGGAAAATTGAGAATTTTCATAAGTTGTATGTAAGAAAGAAAAGAAAAAATTTGATACAAGAGGAAAGGGACAACCTCATAGAAAATGACATCCAAATGTTTTCTCTCGATGACATGGGTTTGAGGATGAAAATTCCAAGCTAAAAGAAAGGATCACTAAGTTGGAGAATGCCTTAATGCCTCTTCCAATCCTGGCGAAACCTTTGTCAATGGTCAAACCAACCACACTCACCATTAACTTGAAATGATCTTCAATCCTACTCACAACAGTTAGGAGTTATCTAGAAAAAAATATTAAGAAGAGAATGTCACTAATAACAAAGGCATGGGAGGTTTCGAAAAATATTGTTTATTTTGTCTCAAGGGTACATGCCTTCCATGAATATCTATAAGTTGATCTAAATAATGAAGAAGGTTTCTACACTAATGTTGTATTACCATTTGGAATCAAAGTCTCTAACATGAAGGAACTGAGAAGAAGAGAGGAGTATTTTCCTTCCCCATGTCAAATAAAACAACTAAATGCTTGTTGGAAGGAAAATATTAAAAATTTGAATAACATTGTTCAAGCATGTAGTGAAGCCATACTGAAAAGAGAATAATTGTTCAAGAGACTTACAGAGATAGACCTAACAGGAGGTACTAATGAATTAAAAGACCCTAAATTAATTCTCAACTCAATGTTTCTAACAAAGCAACAATTTGGCGAACAAGTTGAGATATTTAAAGGGTTATGAATTGAAATTTTTTATTTCATACTCGAATATAATGAAGATGAAATCGACCATTGGATAGTTGATTATTTTGTGAAAAATCAATATATTGAGGAAGTAGTACATGGTATTTCTCTTAAATTAAGATACTTGGAAGGTGAGTTATTCAACATTAAAACCTGACATGAAATAAATGTAGCACCAATGACAAGTTATATTGAAGATTGGTTCAAAAAGGCTATAGACAAATTAACCAAAGAAGGGAAAGAAATAGTTGAGAGGGTTCCTATAATTGTCAATGAAGAAAATAAAAGGATAGAAGAAAGAAAGTGAATACATGAGATACCATCATAGTAAGTTCATGTTGATCTCATTTTTATTTCTTTATCAGTTTTTTATCCAGTTACGTTGCTTCTTTAACTAGAAAGGTTTAATCGAAATCTGATAAATTCTCTCTATCTTCTTTCGAGGTCTTGCTACTTTCCATCACGCACCATTCTCCTTCTATAGCTTACTTCTTGTTCATATTTTCTATATGGTCCACAAGAGCCCCAATATTAGTCCTAAGGACAAACACATTTAAATTTCAAAGCTTTGTAACAACCTATATATTTTTTCAAAAATCCCAAGAGAACTATTATGAGATTAGTTTTAACTATACTTTGTAACTCTGAGTACTGAGTATAAATTATTTGAGATTTATCTATCATTATATTTATTTGAGATACACATGTTTTACTCTATTAAAGTTCTCTTATGAATTCATATCATCTTCTTTTATTTTATGTGATCAAAAATAAATAGTTTAACTATGATGGATGTGAGAAAATTTTGTCTATCTCCTTCGAATGTATGAAGTGTTTGGTTCCTGGTCATTTCTCAGGAACTCTCTAAAAAATAAAAACATTTTATTTCTTGTTACTTTTTCTTGCAGTCTTTATATTTCTTTGATTAGCATGACAGACTTCTGCAAAGTCCCATACTCTAAAAATCTAGAATCCCAATAAAAATTTAAAACAAAGAGGAGAACCACCTCTATAAAAATGAAGGGGTATTTGTATCCCCATGAGGTTTCCATTTCATCCCTAATGGATTCAAGCGTCAACATTTTTGGCGAGTATACTAGGGAATGAATTGAAATTTGAAATCTGGTTTAGAATTTTTTGAAAAATACATGACTTTGTCGCGGGATTGTCAACCCCACCTATAAATTGGATTGAATAATCAACGAATAATCTTACATCAGCTATATAATATGGTAATAACGGCATCTGAGACCTGAGAATAACTGTAAAGGTCTTGGAAGGCATTGGTCCAAGAAGAAGAAAGAGATATACTTTGAAGACAAAGGATAGACAAGCGACAAGACCAGAGGAACGAAAGGTTAGCTAGAGAAGAACAAAGACAAGGTCCGGATTAAAGATGGAAAAATACAAGGGACCCATTACCAGAAGTAAAAGAAAGCAACTTTTTATTCTACGAAGTGGAAAAAATATTCTTGAAACATATCTAAACATGGCCGAAAGAAATGAACAACTTCGAGAAGAACCACGAAGAGAACCTCACGAGGAGATACAAAGAGGTGGTGGAAGAAATCAAGAAAACCTAAGATTTGAAAATCGAAGAAGATTAAGAGATTCCCCTTTAAATATTCGAGGTGAGAAACATGACCTCCCCATTCTCCCTAAGGGTACCCTGAAGGAATTTTCTGGAGGTGGAACAATTGATGCCAAAAGACACCTTAACTTATTTCTTGATGTTTGTGATTTTCATTGTGTTGAATATGACGATGTGATGGTAATCTTATTTATTCAAACCTTATCAAGAAGATATTATGAATGGTATACGACATTACCCAGTAGGTCCATTGGATCATTTAATGACCTCAAATCCATGTTCTTGACTATGTTCACCCCTCCAATTTCATATCATACCCTTATCACCAATTTCACCCAGATTGGTTTGAGGAAGAATGAGAGAATACCATATTTTAATCTCAGATTCAATAAAACTTTGAGTAAGATTCCAAAAGATAAAATACCTAATGAACTAGTCATACTTGGTTGTTATAAGAATGTGATGTCCCCAAATGTGAAATATTCTATCAGAACATCCCATATGGATACCTTGGAGGAAGCAATGATTAAAGCCATTGAGATTGAATAAATTATGATTCAGATGAGTGTTGACCCTAACATTATCCTAGGAAAAGTACAAAGGAAGTTGGGAGGCTTAAGTATTGATAATCAAGGAGCCTCTAGCTCAAGAGAAAATGAGGAACCAAATCCACATCTGACCCAAAATCAAACAAGTGGAGGAGGATTTTTCAAGGGGACCATACCAGATGTGAAGGTAGGCCTTGTTGCAGCACAAGAAACCAAGCAAAGAATTGAAATTGTATAAATGAATAGAACCATCAGGAAAATGCAGAATGAGATAAATATAATAAGAAGGGGGGAAAATTATGTATAAAATTCGATAATGTTGACACAAGAGCAAAGAAGGAACCCTCCCCAAGAAAACAGAGTGAGGTTTTAAAAATATTGATAATCTGAAAAGGCCAAAGATTCCTAGGAAACCAATCCCCAATGCACATGTTATGGATGATGTATATGATGAGAAAATGGTTAAGAAAGGGAAATATTATTTACCTGATGAAAGTTATGAAACTGTATAGATGGGAAGATGTGATATGACCATGTATATATTTGAAGAAGGTGACAATGACCCCGACTCTCAAGAAAATGTCATCCAAACAAGAGTGTTTGTAAATAAATCCAAGAATAAAAATGATTCTAAAAAATAAAATGAAAAAGATAAAGAAAAAACAAATGAGAAAAAGCAAAATGAGAAGATGATAGATAGCGTTAGAAGTAAGAAGAAACACCTAATTTCAAAATCCACCCAGATGAAATACAATGTTGTAGAGGACTTGAGTAAAATAAGGATAACTCTTCCTTTTACAAAAGTGGTGAAGATTCCCCAACAAAGGGAAAACAATTTGATATTATTGGATGATCCATCTGAAAAAGTGGAAGTTGTTTTTACAAGTTCGAAACAAATCCATAACAAATTAATCATCAAGTTGAGAGGGAAAATTCCTCCCTTTTATATTTCAATTGAAAATCATGATGTTTCACTTTATATTTGTTTATTCGATGTTGGTGCATCCAATCATATTATGCCACTAGCGGTCATGGAGGCATTGGGAATGAAATGCACCAAATATTATGAGATGGGTGAAAGTATATATGCAATTGTTTCTAGACAAGTTCCATCTTATTGTGAAATTAAATACTTTTACGCTTGGATCACGGTGGCTCCCCATATCATTCCAGTTTTAAATATTATTGTGGTAGATCTCCCTCCTATATATGGAGTTGTTCTAGGAAGAGATTGGTCATCTATGATCGAGGGATACATAATGAATCATGGAAGTTGCATGATACTGCCAGAAAAAGAAGGAGCAATGATTAAGGCTCCTCGTGAACCTAGGAAACCCTTCTCTTTAAAAAATAAGGATAATGAATTAATGGAAGATTATATCGACGTTGGGATCAGAAACTATGCTATCCTATACATGGAATAGATTGAAATACTGCAGAAAATTCAAGGTATGGAGAATCAAGAGAATTCATTTGAATTTTATTGGAGGATGTCATTCAATGGATCTTGCTCGATTTCCAAGACTGGAGTTGGAATTGTCCTTGTAAGTCCAGGAAATATTGTTCATCTACATGCTATCAGAATTTACTTTGCATGTACCAATAATGAAGCAGAATATGAAGCTTTGATTCAGGGAATGATTCTTGCACAAGAATTGAAGATAGAACATCTAATTGTGACTGGTGACTTTGAGTTGGTAATAAATCAAGTCACCTAGAGGTATAAAATAAAAAAGGAAAGACTCAAATCATATTTCAAAAGAGTTAACGAATTGATGAAATATTTCAACTCTTTCAACATTTCTTTCACTCCAAGGGACAAGAATCAGAAGGAAGATTCATTGGCTTTGGAGGCCTCATATTCAAACCTGGATGATATTCAAAGAAAAACATATTTTCAAGTAGAACGAGTATTCTGACCTTCTATACCTAATAACCATGAATATTTACAAGTATTTGAGAATTATGAGCAATTGGAAAAAAACAATTTGAATGATGTTGATGATGAAGACAATCACATATATGTTGTCCCGGAGGATTGTATTCAATATGAGTATATTTTTATGAAAGACAATCACTCTAAGAATCTCCTGGAAGAAATTTCACTCTGAAAGGTCCAAGAAACAAAAGAAAAAAATCAATATTGGAGATGAATGTTCCCCAAAATATGTCAACTTGGGAGTCGATTGCACCATTGAGGAATTTGATCAATATGTTGAATTATTTAAAGAATATATTGATGTGTTCACATGGACTTATGACGATATGAAGGCTTATGATAAAACAATATTTTAACATATTATTTCCTTGAGAGAAGGGGAAAATCCAGTCAAGGAAAAGATAAGTTTGATGAAGCCCAAATTAAAACCTTTGGTAAAGGTTGAATTGGAAAAATTAAAGAAGGCTGGAATAATATATCCCATTAGACATTATGATTGGATTTCAAACCCTATGATAGTAAGAAATAAGACCGAGGAGATTCAGAAGTGTGTATATTTCAGGGATCTTAACAAAGAAAGTATAAAGGATAATTATCCTTTATCTAACATGGATTTTCTTCTCCAACAAGTCATGGGATCAACCTGCATGTCCATGTTAGATGGATTTTTTGGGTATAATAAAGTCTTGGTTACTGAGGAAGATAGAGAAAAGAAAACATGCATAACACCATGGGAGACATATCCATATTCTAGGATGCCCTTTGGTTTGAAGAATGCAAGAGCTACATTTCAAAGGGACATGGATCATGCTTTTAAGGGTTTTATAGGAAAATTCATGGTGGATTATCAATATGACTTAATAGTACATTAAAAAAAAAGGGGTGATCACATTCATCACCTGAGGAAAGTTTTTGATAGACGTAGATTGTATGGTCTTTCCTTAGATCCAAAGAAATGTCTATTTGTTGTAACTCAAGGAAAGATTTTGGGTCATATTGTATGAAAAGAAGGAATCTATATAGATCTTGAAGGATTTAAAGCTATAAATTAACTTAAACCCCCATCATCTAAGAAAGGATTTCAATAATTTTTTGGTAAGATCAATTTTGTGCGAAGATTTGTCCCTGACTATGAAAGTATTGTGAAGCCAATCAATTTATTGTTGGAAAAAGACAAAAGGTTTGAATGGACAGTGGATACAAAAGAAGATTTCAATAATATCAAAATGGAAAACACTACAGATCCAGTCCTCACTAGCCCATATTTTCAAAGATACTTCATTATTTATTCATTCGCTACCGAAATGGTGGTTGCATCTATTCTTACTAAGAGGAATACCAAGGGTGACGAAATATCATTTAACTTCATGAGCAAGACCCTTCATGATTATGAATTGAGATATCCATAATTGGTGAAA
Source organism: Picea engelmannii (assembly GCA_009831015.1). NCBI lineage: Eukaryota > Viridiplantae > Streptophyta > Pinopsida > Pinales > Pinaceae > Picea > Picea engelmannii. Next base: position 218,769 of record ML791867.1, read on the forward strand.
TAATCCCTATCTTTTGTGAAGGCGGTGGCACAATTTTGGACTTACATATCAAATTATCATGTCATCACTTATGTTCCATCCTCTCCTGAGAATATTCTTTTAAATAAGAAATTGAGAGAAGGAAAATGGGATAATTGGTTGGAAAAAATTCAAGAATATGACATTAAAATAAAACCTTTAAAGGCATTCAAAGGACAAGGTTTATGTAAACTCATTGCAAACAATGATTCTTTGGATGGAATGATTTCAATTTCAGTAGGAGAACCCATGGAAGATTCATAATGTGTAGAGATATTATATTTTATTCAAGGTCTGGACAATTCCCAGTCACCATGAACCCAAAAGAGAGAAGGGCATTAAAGATGAAATTGAGTCAATATGTGATGATAGCTAACATATTGTTCAGAAGAAACTATGATGTTATATTAATGCTCAATAATTGATGAAAGAATTCCATGAAGGAGTATGTGATGGAAATTTGGTGCCTACCACCACTGCCCATAATATAATAAGAGCTAGGTTTTATTGGCCATCAATTTCTAAAGACTCATATGCCACAATAAGGAACTGTATATCTTGCCAACAATGTTTCAGGGAAAATGAAGAGATATGGAATGTCACTACAGCCTATATATGTGGAACAACTATTCTCCCAATGGGGAATTGATGTCGTTGGGCCAATAAACCCAAATTCAATCAAGGGACGTATATATTCTCACCACTACAGATTATTTTACAAAGTATCCAGAAGATGTGGCAATAAAAAAGGTTGATTATGAAGAGTTGATTAAGTTTCTCAAAGATAATATTTTGTCAAGATTTGGTGTCATAGAAAAATTCATCACTGATAATGGGTTGATTTTCATTGGTTCAAAATTTACAGAATTTTGTGGAGAATCTAGAATTGTTATGGCACAATCATCAAAATATTATCCACAAGGGAATGGTCTTGCAAAATCCACCAATAATACACGCATTCAGATATTGAATAAAATTGTTGATAAGAACCAAAGGAATTGGAACTTAAAATTGACTGATGCATTGTGGGCAAGCAGAATGACTCCAAAAGACAACACTGGCATGTCTCTATATACATTGGTTTATGGCAAAGAAGAAAAAATTACAATTATCCTTGAGATGAATGCTTTAACTTTTGTGGTCAATACAGAGGGTGCTGAATATTTTTAACCTATCCAACAAAGGGTCAATCAGTTATTGAAATTGGAGGAAGAACAAAGAAAATCCATGAACACAACTTCTCAGAGACAACAAAGTGTTAAAAAATACTTTGACCAGAATACAACAAGAAATAATTTTCAGAGGGGCGAACTGGTGTTACATTGGAATAAAGCTAAGGAGAAGCAATAAATGCACACAAAATTCAAATCACTTTGGATCATACCGTATATCATTGAAAAAATCCTTGGCTTTAATTATTATATGCTCAAAGATATGAAATTTAAAATGTTAATGTTGCATGTTAATGGGAAACATTTGAAAGGATTCTTCACTTGAAATTTTCTCATTTCCTTGTACATAGTTTTCTTTTAATTTGTATGTTCTTACTGTTGACTCCATAACCCAATGGATGGAAGCACCTATCATGAATATTCTGGATTCTTGACAACCCATAGGGGGTTATCATCCCACAGTTGGAGCCAGTTGTTGAGATCAATTCCTGCTTCCAAATTTTCCTTCCCTTTTCTATTTTCCCAACTTCTTTTTTTTCCATTTATTTTCTGTCTTATATACTTTCCTGTCTTTGCCTTTTCCTTTCTTCCCTTATTCTCTCCCTTTCTAGTTAACATACTTAGTCGCATTTCAATAATCAGCGGGTTCATGGGTAGGCATATTCGTGGGTATTCATCCCCATTCATTTTCCTATGCCACAAGTTCATCTAGCCACCTTGCTATATTATACTTAGCTTTTTTTTTCAACATCGTGGGTTTGCAGGGTCGAGCTTTCATTCTCCAAGTTCTGTGATCTTCACTTTCACCCAAAATTTTGTGATCCTCATTTCAACCATCGAACTTGTCACAAGTCTTGATTCCCTAAAAGAATTTTATTTCTTCTATATGCAAGTCCGATCGACCATTGTTATACACTTGACTTATTTTTTATCATCCACAACCGTGGTTTGGTGGGTTCTCGGGTTGGTGGGTCAGTGTAAAACTTCATATTCAAAACTACTCTCGTTCATCCCCACTATTCTCACACTTTTTCTAATATGCATTGAATGTTGTTTAATTCTAACAACTAATTTTGCAGGATTCGAAGAGATTGTCATTAATGGCGAAAGACTTGAGAAGATTATTCATTAAATTGCATTAATTCTCCATTTTACAAAGGATTATATTATTGTCATCTCTCCAAAAGGATTTATTTCAATTTATTATTCAGCTGAAGAATACTCCCGTCAACCTAAATGGAAGAAGTAGCTAGACAAAAATTATGTGGAGATTATTTGAATATTTTTGGTTGTGAAGACCTGAAATTTCATTGGTCCAGAGAATATTCAGATTATTCATCTCCTCCTACACAAAAATACGTAATATGGACATCCATAATTTCTCGTGAAGGGTGTGTTCCTGAGGTATTCGACTACTAATAATTTTTTTCATAGTATCTGACAAATTGATCATTGTAGAAGTGGCAAGGAAATACAACTTTTGGTTACATTTTTTCCATGAAAAAAGGAAAAAATAATTCATCCCCTTGCCATTGAAGATTGGAGATTTCATTTTTAGAAACATAAATAAAATTGATGAGTTTGCAAGCCATTTCAATAAGGTGAGATTAAAATATGTTGAAAAGATCAATGGCTTTGACCCTAACAAGATCTTTGTGGAACAGATGCTTTCGATTGGATTTAGTAACTTTTTCATTCAGACTACCTTGAATGAAGAAGAAGAAGAAGAAGAAGAAGAAGGTAACAACCAAAGTACCCCTGTACATGAGGTTGGTGACCTAGAAACAATATTAAGAACTAATGAGTTGTATAAGAAAAAAGGAAAAGGTCCCAGTGAAAGGAGTGCTCAGTCTCTAGTTGTTACTCCCAAAACTACCACATCCTAGAGAAATGCTCCAATGTCTCACCCGGTTAGAAAGATTGCCAACAATAGTGCAAGCGGTGAAGGAGAGAAGAATACCCCCTCTGGGAAAATTGAGAATTCACATAATTTTCATGTAAGAAAGAAAAGAAAAAAATGATACAAGAGGAAGAGGACAACCTAATATAAAATGACATCCAAATTTTTTATCTGGATGACATGGGTTGGAGACCGAAAATGCCAAGCTAAAAGAAAGGATTAGAGAGTTGGAGAATGCCTTAATGCCTCTTCCAATCCTAGTCATTCCTTTGTCAATGGTCAAACAAACCACACCCACCATTAAGTTGAAAGGATAATCAAGCCTACTCACAACATTCAAGAGGTATGTAGAAAAAAATATTAAGAAGAGAATGTCACTAATAACAGAGGCATGGGATGTTTCAAAAAATATTGTTTCTTTTGGCTCGAGGGAACATGCCTTCCTTGAATATATACAAGTTGATCTAAATAAAGAAGAAGGTTTATACACTAATTTTGTATTACCATTTGGAATAAAATTCTCTATCATGACGGAACTAAGAATAAGAGAGGAGGATATGCCTTCCCCAAGTCGAATAAAAGAACTAAATACTTGTTGGAAGAAAAAAATTAAAAAAATTGAATAACATTGTTCAAGCATGCAATGAAACCATACTAAAAAGAGAATAATTGTTCAAAATACCCATGGAGACATACCTATCAGGAGGTACTAACAAAGCACAAGACCCTAAATTAATTCTCAACTCATTGTTTCTAACAAAGCAACAATTTGACGAACAAGTTGAGATATTTAAAGGGTTATCAGTTGAATTTTTTTATGTCATACTCGAATATAATGAAGATGAAATAGACAATTCGCTAGTTGATTATTCCATGAAAAATCAAGATATTGAGGAATTAGTACATGGTGTTTCTCTTGACTGAAGAGACTTGGAATGTGAATTATTCAACATTAAAATTTGGCATGAAATAAATGTAGTAGAAATGAAAATTTATATTGAAGATTGGTTCAGAAAGGTAATCGAAAAATTGACCAAAGAAGGGCAAGAAACAGTTGAGATGGTTCCTATAATTGTCAATGAAAACAATAAAAGGACAATGGAAAGAAAGTGAACATATGAGATACCATCATCATAAGTTCACACTGATCACATTCTTCTTTCTTTATGAGTTTTTCATCCAGTTACTCTGCTTCTTTGACTAGAAATTTTTAACCAAAATCTGATAACTTCTCCATGTCTTCTTTCCAGGTGTTTCCACCATTCTCCTTCTACAAATTACTTCTTGTTCATATTTAATTTATGGTCTGCGGGAGCCCCAATCCCAGTCCTAAGGACAAACACATTTAAATTTCAAAGCTTTATAACATACTATATGTTTTTTCAAAAATCCCAAGAGAACTATTTTGGGATCCATTTTGACTGTACTTTGTAACTCTGAGTTTTGAGTATAAAGTATTTGAGATTGATCTATCATTATATTTATTTGAGCTCCCCCTGTTTTACTCTATTAAATTTCTCTTATTCATTTAGACCATCTTCTTTTATTTTATGTGATCAGAAATATTTTGTTTAACTATGATGTATGTGAGAAAATTTTGTCTATCTCCTTCAAATGTATGAAGTGTGTGGTTCCTAGTCATTTCTCAAGAACTCTCTAAAAGAAAACATCTTCTTTCTTGTTATTTTTTCTTGCAATATTTATATTTCTTTGATTAGCACGACGAACTTCTGCAAAGTCCCATATTCTAAAAATCTAAAGTCCCAAGAAAATATTAAAACAAAGAGGAGTACCACCTCTATAAAAACGTAGGGGGATTTGTATCCTTGTGAGGTTGTCATTTCGGTCCTAACGGATTCAAGTGTCAACAAGTACTTACCTAAATATTTCACGACACCAAGGAGGAAAAACCATACCCTTATTTGTTCTAACTGATTCCTTGGTATGTGAGAGTGATGTCCCCAAGCATTGTTATCGGTGTACTATAGAAATAGGATGGCCACAAGTTTATGTAATGTTTGTTTCAAGTGCACCTGGAGGGATTCCAATCATGGATGATTTTAAGGAAGAAAATTTCTTTTAAAATGTAGAAACCTTGGCGAATCTTACTATTCCTTCATATGCCAACTATAAATGTTTGGCAATATTTTTGTAAAAATATTCAAATTTATAAGGATTCTATATAGTTTTTATAAAATTTTAGCGATTTTTAAGGTAAAATAATTGTTGGACAACTGAGAGGGGGGGTGAATCAGTTGTTACCGTGCTTAAACAATTATGCTTCTTTTAATATATTTACAAGGAACTAAATGATGATCACAATAATGTAGTGAAATAAACAAAGGCACATTCAACATCAGTCACAAATATAAGAAAGAAAGAGACAGATAGTTCCCGAGGAAACCCATACAGGGTAAAAACCTCCTTTTCTTTATATGATAATTATTATCTACATTCTTTACATTATCATACATATGAGCACCAACTCATTGTGAGGCAACAACCTCTGTTTTTGCAAGCTGCAACTTGCTGAGAGCACCGACTCTCTGTTTTCTCTAGCACCCACTAGAAGGAAGCACCAACCCCCTGGTTTCTCTAGCACCAACTAGAAGGAAGCACCAACTCCCTGGTTTCTCTAGCACCAACTAGAAGGAAGCACCAACTCCCTGGTTTCTCTAGCACCAACTAGAAGGAAGCACCAACTCCCTGTGTTCAAGCACCCACTTGAACCTTTGAGGACACCAGTCCTCCCTAGCACCTCCCAACCACCTTGAGTAATAAATTCTTTGTTACTAAAACTCTACAACGATATAAAATAATTCAATGGCTTACCAGCCCTGTTGTTGTTCTGTTATGTTGCTCTGCCATGTCTGCATCAGTGTCTTCTGCACGCTATTTTCACTTTCTTTTCCTCATCCTTTTATACTCTCTGCACCATATCCCTTTGATGCAACCTTCCTCTACCATGCATCTCTACTCCTGCGCTCTGCCTCCTTGCTCACACTTGAATCCTCCACCATGAAAACAACACCCATATCTTCCTTGTTCCTCATTCTTATTGTGGTATACCTAGGGAGGTAATATGGGGTACCTAGGGAGGTACCCAATGAGAATGTAGTTATGTGTTATTAGTGGAAGTTATTTAATATATGAGAATGTGGTCATTCAATGTAAGGTGGACTAGGTCCACTATACTAATAAAGGCCCACTATAGTAGTTGGATGTAATAAATGTGAGAAGGCTCTCTAGAAGGTTCCTAGGAGATAGGGAGAGCTATATAAAGAAGTCTAGGCAATGTAATGAAACATAGTGAAGAATATTGTGATTGTACAAGCAAG
>ML791867.1:275706-286132 GCA_009831015.1 Picea engelmannii
GGGTGTGGGTGAGATGTAGTAAACTGGAGCCTAAATCAGTGTCCAAGGCATAGATGGGATGATTGGTAGGGTTGGCCTCATCACTGACAATGTAGGCTAGCTGGGCTTCTCTGTACAGTCTCCTATGTTCCCCTCCAAAGACTGGAATGGTGGAGTATGTGAGATCCATCTGTAATGTCCCTCCAAGTCTCTTGATCCAAGACCTTGACAACAGCATGCCAAACTTGGGAGGAACATCAGCTACTACAATATCCATGACCATACTCTTCATGGGAAGCTGAAACAAAGAGACTACTAGGTCCTTAATCACTCCCAAACACTGGACCCTCATGGAGTCAAAAGAATAGAGGTCATGATAGGCTCGGGTGACTTCCAGTCCTAGTTCTTCCATGACGGCTTTGGGCATGAGGTTGTGGGAAGCCCCTGAATCCATAAGGCAATTATGTAGTACCTTGCCATGTATGTTCAGGGAGGTGTAGAAGGGAGGGGATGAATCATCTCTGTCTTCTACCATGAGACCTAGGACAACTGCAGGCCTTTCATCTTGGAGGTTTATGGAGTCTGTGAGAGGGTATGAGGCATCGGACTTTAACAGCTCAGAGAAGCGTTTTTTGAATTCCCCATGTTTAATTAACTCAGTGAGTGGCACAGGAATTCTGACCTTTTGAATCTCATGTTCGAAATTGAAAGAAGACATAGGCTTTGGGATTTCTCTAATTTCAGGAACATGATTATGAACAATGGGAGAGAGAGGTTGGGCCTTCTTACCTCTGTGAGCTTCTGGTATCTCATGGGCAGGCTTCTCTGCTCTACTGGATGGCTCGGGAACATAAGGTGTTGCTGCTCTTTTGTCGGACCTCAAGTTGTACCTGCCTCGACCACCACTAGCTTTGTCTCCCTTGCTCAATTCGTTCAGCTGACCATCCATGAGAGATTCTTCATATGTTGATCGGGTCAGATGAGGGAAAGGGGGAGTGACTTCTACACTGTGGATTTTAGGCTCAGGCTCTTCTGCTTCCCCTTCATCTCCATCAGTCATAAAATTGTTCTGGAAGGGAGCCTGAACTCTTTTGTCGTCTCTGTCTCTTTCCTTCTCTCTTTGCATAGTTGGGGGAATGAAATTATTTGGCCTTCTGAAACCTCCTTTATTTTTGGTGTTCTGAGGGCCCTTGTACGTTTGCTTCCTCTCCACCTTCAATCTCTCCACTTCTTCTTTAAGGAGGTTCATAACTCGGGTCAGCTCATTTACTTGAGAGTGGGGCAATGAGGGGTCGGAAGTTGAGGCTTCCGATTTTTCCTTTCTTCTGTCTGTGTCGGCCTGGTTTCTCAGTCTGTCAGCTGCTAATATGTTGGATTCCACTTCTATAGCTGCATCTTGCATCTGAGCTAAAGATGTGGCTCTTCTTTCTCTCAACACGAGACAAAAATCAGGGTCAAATGCGCTAGCATAGGAAATTTGAGCAGAGGCTTCTGAGGGTTTAATCTCTGTAGGGATCTTGTTGTACATCTTATTAAATCTTTTGGAGAAGTATGAGACAGACTCCCCTTCCATCTTCCTCAGAGACCCAAACTCAGTCATGTAATACATATAATCTTTTCTATCTCCCCACTGCCTCAGGAAAACGTTATCCAAGGCTTCAATGCCAACAATAGATCCAGGTGCCAGTCCTCGAAACCATTTTCTAACCTCACCCTCCAGGCTCTGGACAAAGACCCTCATCCAGACATCTTCATTTTCTATATTGAGGTTGTCTGCGTAACTGTAAAAAGAAGCCAAGTGATCCTCAACAGTTATGTCTCCCTCCCCACTGAACTTGGGCATGTACTTCAAGTAGTCTCCAGCAGGGAGAGGGTTCATAGGATGCGGTAAGATTGAAGGAGCATATCTCGCAGCAACTATGGCATCCATTATATTCGGAGGAGGATTGACACCAGCCATAGGGATGTTAGGTAGAGGAGAACTTGGAGGAGAAGAAGTATGGACGGGAGATGTTGGAACAGAGGTTCTCAAAGGAGACAACGGAGAAAACAGAGAAAGAGCCAAGGGACCCGAGTGTGCAGATGCTTCTCTCTGAGCAGTAATAAAGATAAGAGGAGGGGTGGTGAAACCTTCTGAGAAATGTTGGTGTGAAGGCACAGCTTTCCGGGGAGGGGGAGTGACAAGAGTTTCTCCTTATGACACTAGACCAGGAGGAGAAAACTCAACAGGAACACTCCCGAAATTCAAAAAACGGGAAACCTCAGAGGGGGGGTGACTAGGAAGATGAAAGGAAGAAAGTGGAGATTTTACAGCAGGAGGTGGAGAAATACCTGTTTCAGCGACGAAAGATTCTTTTGCAGATCTTTTTCCCGTCCTGCGCGCTACTTCTACGTCAGCTTCTGGTGTAGCTAAAGGAAAGTGTGGGTTAGACCTCATATGTCTGCCTCTCAAAGCCACAGTTGATAGTGCAGGTTTTACTCAGCGGAGTCGTCACAATGGAGTCGCCAGGTGCACAGTAGCAATCTTCAAGTTCTGATATCTGATGCACCTTCAGAATCAGTTGATCTTTGTCGTTCAATCCCAGGGAATATATTCAACATCGTCCCCGGCAACGGTGCCAGAAATGTTGGCGACGAAAGTCACTCCTGGATTGCTTGCAGGAGAAGAGCCCGACGCCCATCAGTTAATGTCAAGATTTGTTTTAAAGGGGTGATCGAATGGAGGAAAAATCAAGGAGATATCACTCTAACTCGGTGACTGAGTCTGGTACATATGGTGACAAAGGAGGTCTTGATCCAACTTCAGCCAGTGGGTTGATAAAAGGGGTGAGTAGGTGGAAGACTTAGTGAGGAGAATGAACAAACATCTTTGGGCAGTAGGCTTACGGCTATTTGCAGAAGAAAGACACTGAATGCAAGATCCGCTTGGTTCAGGGTCTCAAGAAACCGAGGAGGACTCGACTGGATCCTCCAATTCCAAGTCACTCAACGTTGAGAAAATCACAAGAGCTGGCTAGAAACATTATAACTGCTACAGTGATCCTACCAACATCATCCTATAACAACTATAGCTCGACTGGACCCTCCAATTCCAAGCGATTCTAACACAATGTAACGAAGACGTAAAAGAAACTGTCATTCATCAGACAAGAAGTCTCAAGAGTACATACATAACCAGAGTATCAGTGCTTCATTAAAGATTTACAACTGGGAGCTCAACTCAACCATCAATGGATACAAAAATGGCGAAAATGCCTTCATATACTCAAAACAACAACAGCAGCGAAATCAAGACACTGCATTGAAAGCTTTGCGTCTGCATGGATTTTGACAGTCAACATCTGAAAGATCGAGCAACTTATGTCAGACGCAATCTTAATTCTTTGACAGTTCCAACGACGAATCAACGTGCCTTAAATTTATGGCTGTGCTTTCTCATTAAGGCGGAGGCGATGTCTAACCACCACCAACCACTTCAATAACTGCAACATCGGGATTGAGAACAGCCCAGCCAACTCAGCATTTCGGGATATGGAGTACTCCTCACGCCGCCACCTGGAATAACTGAACGGCTTGTAGGACGGGTATGCGTAGCGTCCAGTGCGAAGGATGGGCCGCATGACAGGGGTGGTGGCGTCGGATTATGTGGATGAGGCCTGAACAGATAGGAAGGCAAGGAAGGTTGAAGAAGAGACACTTGGCAAGGGATCGAGCAAGGAGGCAAGAGGGTAGACGTGGAAAGGAACGGGACACGTGGCAGGCGGTAAATGGATGATGAGACGAGGACAAGGCCATATGGAAGTGTGAGAGAGGGGTGAACGGTGACACCTGGCGGCAAGGGAAAAGTGGACAGGGTGATGACATGACGGGAGACGGGCCCACGCGGGGTTAAAGACCGGGTAGCTGAGAGGGATGAGGCTGTCGATGGACCGTTGATCCGGGCTCCTTAATCGTGGCCGCTGAAAGCTGCGTCCCTGATTCCAGACCCCCCCCCTCCGCTTAAAGGTAGAAAGGTGGGGGGGGGTCCGGAATGGTCTTCATCGCCGTTGATCCAGGCGCGCCGATCTGGACCGTTGGAGAGGTGCGCCCCCGATTCCGGACTCCCCCCCCCGGCTTAAAGGTAGAAAGGCAAGGGGGGTCCGGAATCCAACCTACGCCATTGATCTAGGCGCTCAAATCTGGACCGCTCAGACTTGCTCGCTGCTTACCACGGGCTCATTGTCGCCCAAAACTTTGGACAAGTGGGTTTTTAACCCCTTCTTTTGCATTCTAGCCCCCCTTACAAGAAATATCGCTAACAAGCTAGGTCGTCATAACGAGGAGGTTGTTACATATGGTATCAGAGCGGTTTTGACCTGCGGCTTGGGATTCGCTACGGCTTTCATTGTCATGATTAGATTTGATTATACTGTTGTTGATCGAGGTGATGATGTGTGTGCAGGTAATCATGGTTAGAGGACATCACGGAGGCAGACAACGGGGTGCTAGGGGAGGAGGCGTGACGCCTCCAGTAGCATCCATGCCTGAGGGGTCTAACCCCCAGGGAGGCGAGCGGGTTCTCGGAAAGGAGAAGATAGTGGTTGGCAATGTTGTTCGGATGATGAGATCCTTTCAGCGCATGTCTGAGGCTTTGATCAGCCGATTGGACAGAGACGCGGCCAGGGCGCCGACACCCGCTGAGGTTCCACCGCATGCACCGGCCGTTACCGGTAGCATTCACCGTGAACTCGAGAAGGTTAAATTTCCCGAGTTCTTGGGTGCCCCAGATGGCACCGTCGTCGAGGCATGGTTGGAGAATATGGCGATGTGCTTTGCACTTTGCGATTATACCTCCAACATGAAGGTCCACATGGCGGTCTTTCAACTAAAGGGGAGCGCTCTTCTATGGTGGAAGACGCTCATGCCGCAGCTGAACATGGTCGTTGAAGACGTGTCATGGGAACTGTTCGAGGAACGGTTCTGAGAGAGGTACCTTTCAGAGGAATTCATTGAGCATTAGCTCAATGAGTTCAACGCGTTACGATAGGGAGGTCGTACGGTGCCCGAGTACGAGGCACATTTTATGGAGCTACTCCGGTATGCTTCGCACCTTAACACGGAGAAAATCAAGGTCAACCGGTTCATGTTTGGCCTTAACGGTAGCCTGCATGCAAAGGTTAGGATATTGATGCCTCAAACCTTGCACGACGCTGTCCAAAAGGCCCTCATAGCATAGGAGGAGCTTATCATTGGGGGTCAGACCAGGACTCCAGTGAGACCAGCAGGGCAGGGTTCATTTGGTACACCGCAGCATCAGACACCAACGAGACATACGTCGGGATATCGTGGCTTCTAGAGGGGATCCACTTTTTCTACACCCCGAAGATCGCCGCCTCAGCAGCAGACACCTTATAGAGGACCACAGCACCAGCACCAGCGTCACCTGCAGCAGTAGCAGTTTAGGCCTGTTCAGCAGAACAGACCAGGGTTTCAGGCCGGTGGGCAGTCATCTTCTACTTCGGGTACCAGGACTACTGGGCCGAAGAAGGGGTGTTGGACATGTGGAGAGCCACACTACCAGCATGATTGTCCTGTGGAGAGGACCAGGGCATCCAGATCAGCCGGACCCACTACAGTGGGAGATATGGGCAAGGCCCATCGTATTCATGCAGCGGTGAATAACCACCAGACAGAGCACCAGTTGATTGTGCTCGAGACGACAGGTACTGTCGCTGAGCAGACCCTTAGTATTTTTATAGACCCAGGTGCTACTGAGAGTTTCATTTCTGGTGCAGTGCTAAAAAGGATTAAGGTGAAGGCAGTCGAACAGGATGAGTTTAGCTTCGTAGAGATGGCTTCAGGAGCCAAACAAAAGGTTTGAGGAAAGGTTACGGGCTGCGCACTTAACCTGGGAGAGTTTATCATGAGGTTCAACTTGTACGTCATGATCTTAGGATCTTATGACGTCGTGATTGGTATGGATTGGTTGGAATCACATGAGGTGATACTCAACTGAAATACAAAATGGTTGAGCTTGGTTGATGACGAAGGACAGATATGTGTAATTATAGGACGGAACCAGGGAGTTTCCCTAAGATGTGTCTCTTCCTTACAATTATGGAAGAGTATGCGCAAGGGGTGCAAGCTTTATGTGATCCATGCGCTAAATGAAAAGGGAGTGGTGGAAGGTCTAGAACACTTTCCAGTGGTGAAGGATTTTGCGGACGTGTTTCCAGAGGAGTTACCTGGGATGCCGCCGGAAAGGGAATTGGATTTTACCATAGACCTGAAACCGGGGACCGAACCGATTGCAAGAATGCCTTATCGGATGTCGACCCCGGAGTTGCAAGAGATGAAAATACAACTGAAGGATTTGCTGGACCTGGGACTGATACGTCCTAGTGTGTCACCGTGGGGTGCACCTGTTATTTTCATACGAAAGAAGGACAGATCGTGGAGGCTCTGCATTGACTATCGTCAACTGAATGAGGCTATGATCAAGAATCAGTATCCCTTACCAAGAATTGATGATCTATTCGATCAAATGAAGGGTGCGATGGTGTTTTCCAAGATCCATTTTTGATCAGGATATCACCATTTACGAATCAAGGAGGATGACGTCCCTAAGACCGCCTTTTAGACGAGATTTGGACATTACGAGTTTACTATTTTAACGTTGGGACTGACAAATGCCTCAGGGGTATTTATGAGTTTGATGAATGGGGTGTTCCGCGAGTACTTGGACAAGTTTTTCCAAGTATTCATTGACGATATTTTGATCTACTCTTGGATGACGGAGGAGCATGACGAGCACTTGCGCTTGGTACTACAATGTTTACAAGAACACAAATTGTATGGGAAGTTGTCCAAATGCTCTTTTTATCAATCGAGGATTCACTACTTAGGGAATGTCATCTCTGGCAAAGGTATTGCCATGGATCCAGCCAAGGTTGAGGCTATTATGGAATGGCCTGCACTGACGAATGTCACAGAAGTGCATATTTTTATAGGTTTAGCAGGATACTATCGACGTTTTTTCGAGGGATTTTCGAAGATAGCAAATCCGTTCACGAAATTGCAGAAGAAAAACAAGAAGTTTGGTTCGACCGAGAAATGCGCAGAAGCATTTCGGAGGCTTAAGGAGTTGTTGATGACAACGCCGATACTAAAGGTCCCTGACATGGACGCGGACTTCTTGGTATGCACTGACGCATCCAAGGAAGGATTAGGCAGAGTCTTGATGCAAGACAGACGAGTGATTGCTTACATTTCGAGGAAGCTGAGAAGACATGAGGAGAACTACGCGACGCACGATTTGGAGTTATTAGCCATCATTTATGCCTTGAAGGTTTGGAAACACTACCTTGTTGGACGAAAATTTGAATTAAAGACTGATCATTGTGGGCTGCAACACATTTTCACACAAAGTGACCTGAACGCGCGACAACGGCGTTGGTTGGAATTGCTTAGCGAGTACGACTTCGAGATTACTTACATAAAGGGAACAATGAACCAAGTGGCAGATGATTTAATTTGGAGGCCATGCATCTTTTCGGTGTTGCCTCTTCAAACGAATCTACGTGAGAAGATTCTCACTTTACAGCGTGATGATGACTGGTACAAAGAAGCTGAGGATTTTATCGGACCAAAAGACAATGATGGTACCACGATATGAGGGATTTTCTTTTGATAGCAATGGGTTATTGAGGTTTAGAATTTGTATTTACGTACCACCAAATGAATATTTGAGGATGTTGATCCTAAGTGAGGCTCATAGAGCAGTTTACATGGCTCACCTAGGAGTTACGAAGATGAGGGCAGACCTTAAACAATTATTCTTCTAGAGGGGAATGAAGGCCGACATAGTCAACTTTGTGGCTAGATGTCTAGAGTGTCAGTAGGTAAAGGTTGAACATAGACACCCAACAGGATTACTTCAACCACATGCCATTCCGGAATTGAAATGGGAAGTTATTTCGATGGATTTTATTATTGGATTGCCACTGACGGCAAGGAGACACGACTCGATTTTTGTAGTAGTAGACACTCTGACGAAGAGTGCTCACTTTATTCCCATGTGTACGACGTATCAGGCACCTAACATAGCGAGAGTTTTCATCAGTGAGATTGTGAGGTTGCATGGTGTGCCTAAAAAGATTATATTCGATCGAGGATCGGTGTTTACTGGACGATTTTGGATGCATTTCCAAGAGGCCTTGGGAACCCAACTTAACTTAGTACTTCTTATCACCCAGATACGGACGTACAGACAGAAGGAACGAACCAAACCTTCGAAGACATGTTGCGCATGTATGTGATGGACCAACAAAAGCGTTGGGAGGAATTATTGCCTCTAGTAGAGTTCGCTTACAACAACAGTTACCAGAGCACCATTAAGATGGTGCCCTTCGAGTTTATTTATGGGAGACTGTGTCAGACGCCCTTGACTTGGGATCGGCTTGAGGATCGGCTCCTGGTGGGACCAGAAGCGATCCAAGAAATGGAAGAGAAAATGAAAACCATAAGACCAAGGATTAAAGAAGCGCATGATCGGCAGAAGAGTTGTGCCGATGCGCACCGAGTCGACCGTAGTTACGAGGTCGGTGATCGAGTCTTCTTGCGGGTTGAACCGCATAAGAGTTCAATCAAGTTTGGAAAGGGAGCTAAACTCTCTCCTAGGTTAGTGGGACCTTTCAAGATTGTGGAGAGAAAGGGGCCCATGGCCTATCGACTAGCCTTGCCTGATTCTTTGAGGCATATGCATGATGTATTTCATGTATCTGTTTTGAGACTTTATATTAGTGATCCTACACACGTGATTGACATGAGTTCCTTGCAGGTATCGGAAGAGGGAGAACTCATGGCTGAGCCGGTCCGCATCTTAGATCATCGCGTTTGAGAGTTACAATGTCGAATGGTAGATCAGGTCAAGGTCCAGTGGGATAGTTATAGTCCGCACTCGACGACCTAGAAGGACGCATATGATATGCGTCAGCAGTTTCCATTTTTGTTTGATAGATAGACTTATGATACTGTGATACTTTTATTTCGGCATATATACTGAGAAACTTCGGGACAAAGTTTAGACCAAGAGGGGGTGTAGGTAACATCCTGCTCTGGCGCACTGAGAAAACTTATTATTTGAGGACACTTGCTCACAAATGATCTGGACTTTTCTGATGTTAAAACATTTATACTTGATTATGATTCATTATGATAGACGACATGAGGTTTTACTATTTGATGTAGACAGGTGCTATTGACTCAGTTTTATTAAGTGTGCAGGGTTTTGGACCTTGATGATGCAGAGGCATCGGTGGAACCCCCTTGGACTCCAGATTGAGTTGGGGAGTGTGCTATTGGGTTGATTTATTTACTGTGATATTTCATTTGATTTGATGATATGATGTTGACATTTCTGACATGATTCTTGATGATGCAGGCTGACGATAACATGCCAACCAGACTCACATATGGAGTAAAGGGGCCACACACGATTTCTAGAGAGGTTGAGGGAGAGGTGTGGACAGTAGCCCTGCCACATCCTACTAGCACTCTCGTCGTGGCTCAAACTGTAGGTTAACAATTACCTAGTTCGAGAGGATCCACGATGTCGTGAGGGAAGACTACGACAGTCTCTCACGATGATTCTAAGGGGCGTGCAATAAGGCGGGGGCCTTATTCCTTAGAGCCCTTAGTCTCGTACAAGTTCACCTGGCAGAGTATTGACTCCAGGGGTTATAGATGTCTACCAATCAGTCAAGTTGGCGAGTGGCACCCTTGGAGCACGTGGTGCATCCTGAAGGGCACGTCGCACAAAAGAAACAGAAGAAGCGAGTGGCACCCTTGGAGCACGTGGTGCATCCTGAAGGGCGTGTCGCGCAAAGGAAATGAACGAGGCGAGTGGCACCCTTGGAGCACGTGGTGCGTCCTGAAGGGCACGTTTCATTTATTTTGATGAAGAAAACAAACCTAAATAGCCCTAAGATAATAACGCCTTAAGAAATCCTTAAACAACTTTTCTAACCCAGTCTTGGCCAGTTCAGAATCTAAGTACTAAGTCTAAAACTTTTAGGGTAAAATTTTAGTCGAACCTTAAGAACAGACCCTGGAATAAAAATAACAAATTAAACAAAAACCCACCTAAGTAATAGTTGGGTCTTCATAAAATTCTTGGGGTGATGACGAGGGTAAGATTTAAATTAAAACAAATGGCTTTAAAATTTTACAAAGAAGAAATTAATTCCTAACTTGTTTAAGAACAAAAGATGTTAAATAAATAATAGAATGAAAAGATCATCTAGCGCATTTACCTTTTTGGTTTTAAAAAAAAAAGGAAGGGATTAATAAAAATAGGGAAACTAAGTAATAAAGGAAACATAGACAATTAATAAGTAATAAAATTATTTAACGTGCGGGAGTATAAAAAGTTATGAATTTAAAAATAAAATGAAAAGATTAATTAGCG
>ML791867.1:286314-302835 GCA_009831015.1 Picea engelmannii
TTTAGAGGGTTTTCATTAAAACTTAAATAAAATGTGATTTAGGGGAAGGGTGGGTCTCAAAACTCTAAAAAAAAAAAAGGGAAGATGAGGAAGAAGGGTTTTTTTTTTGGAGCGTAACGTTACGTTGCCGAATTTGGACTGGACTGATTGCTTGTGAGGAGTTGGGATTTTCTCAGCTTGTATTGGAGTGGTAGCTCAGCCTTGCGAGGCGAGCTGGGAAGCTAGGCATACCTTCTAGATTTGTGTGGCCCCTTTGTGTCTCGGGGGGATAAGGGGGAAGCAAGGTACCCCTAGCGATTGGTTGGGAGGTACCGGTGTAGTCTCGACGATCGGCGAGCGGAAGCGGCATGGAGCTCAAGTGCGGGATTGCGTCTTCGGGTTATTCTCCGTCGGTCACAGGTACACAAGTAGGTTTGTTGTTTAAGAGTAATGTGAAATGCTTAAAGTTGTATATGAACCCTTCTCTGCATTTGGTTAAAGGACTACTCGACATTGCTGCTATACATCTCTACGTTTGTGTTCTTACTAAAATATTTCTGTAATGAAGTTTCGTTTGGAATTTGTAATGATTTTCTCTACACTCCTAAAATGAAGTTCGTTTGGAAATTGTAATGAACTTTAGGAATGAGATTTTACGCTCTAAAAGTTACTTACTGCAGTTATATTCAGATCTGGCACTAAGGCCTCTGTTAAATGAAGGGTTGCGCGTTAATAAATAAATAAATAAATAAAAAACTATTGTCTCTTTCCTCTGTTTGTAATAGATAAGAAAAGAAAAATATGATTTCATTCATTGATGGGAGAATGGAAAATTGTTCTGTCCCCCTTCATCACATGAATTTTCACCAAAAAATCTCATTCTCGCATTTCAGTAAAGAAAAATCTCGTTCTGGCATTTCGTGTAAAATTTTCGTTTGGGCAAAGAGGGAGTATTACTTCAGCGTTGGTCATCTGGTAATGGATGTAAGAACTTCCCTCGATGTTAGTAAATCTGTAAAACAAGTAAGGTCCGGCCCTTACGCTAGGTTGAATGATGATTGTGTGTTGTCCAGAGATGGAATCGTTTTGTCCTGAGTTAATCCGTTATTTTTATTTCTTTTTACTTGAGGAATGTGGTTTTTCTTGGTCGGAAGGGTCTTGTTGTGCTCTACGTTTCCCCTAAACTCAACGCGCATTAATACCCCGGAAGTCCCGATCTGACTTTTTGGTTAGCCTTTGATGGGGGATGGCGTTTTAGATAGGAAATTTTGTCTGTGTTTTTACAATTAGCTTCCGAGTGGCTGTTGATTGCCCACGAATTCTTTTTATTTAGTTTAATATAACAGAGATGTTGACCCCGACTGTTGTTAAATCATGACTTGGTCGATGCTTCATTGACCACGTTGTGCTGTGTGGTGTGACCAAATTTTTTCTTGAATGACCAGTTTATCCTTCCCGCTGCGTTTTCATCTTCCTCCGTCTACTCGGCGATAGTGTATTTATATAACTTTTACCCACAGTGACCATGTTGTTCACCTCGGGTTCATGCCTTCCTTTTCTTGGTCTTTCAATCGTTCTGGTTATTATCAAAATGTGGATTAATATCTAGGCACACTAAACTCCAGCTGTGCGCAATGGAAGTCCATCTGTTACGTGTATGGCACCCTTCTGTCCCTTCCGGATAGTCGACGACATCCAAGTCTGCATTCAAAGGACGGTCAGGATCCGCTAATTTGATCGAATCCCCATCCCAAAATTCGCGTTGACTGCCTCACGCGCGTTGGTCGGGTGTTTGGGTGCGTTAATGGATGGGTTGGTGCGAATCCCCTCCCATTGTTTTGGTCAGTGCCTTAGCCATACCCGCCATAGAACCAGACAGCAGGTGGCATGCCAGCTCAGACAAGACTCCCATTGTTAACAACCGCTTATGGTTTGCGTTGCGAACTGAATGGTGATTACTTGTTAGACGTTGGGATTTAGTTGGTTTTGTTTAATTCCGATAGGAACACTGAAGATTCGATTTCAGAGTGAACCCTTGACCGAGTTAATGAGTAAGTCAGATAGGAAATGTTGTTTCATTTCATTGGGATCTCGTCTTAGGGGGAAGTTTTAAAACGGAAGTTAATAGTATTTTAATGTCTATGTGAGATCTGGTTTTAGGTTTTCCTTAATATCGTTCCCTTAAGGCAGAAGTATAGTTGGCGTATATGTGTTGAGGATAGTAGATACGATAGGGAATTTTACAGTTGGAATATCACTTTTACCCTGGAATTTCTGAACTTTATTTTTAACCACTTTCGAATCTGCAAAAGAATAATTCTGGTTAACTAAGTGCAGCTGATTTATGACTGAGATAATTCGTATAGCCATTTAAGTCTTATATATAGCCGTACAACCATTTAAGTCTTATATATATGCTTATGCATGCCGAATATGCCCATATCTATATACATGTTGTATATCTGGATTCAAATGGCCGATATGGTAACTCTGGGCAGATCATACAACACTGATGCACTTCTCTATTAATTCAGCCGTGTATAGTAATTGTGGGCAGAAGCACCCACCAACGGTCGATTCTTTGGAATTGGATGCATGTCGGATAAATCATTCTTACATTATTGGTTGACTTGAATCCTCCTCCCTTTTCAAGTGCACTATCAATTTTTAGTTCATTCCTTTGTTATTTTCGTAAGCGTAGGAGTCGTACTAGTTGGGGCTGTCACAGAGATAATACAGGAATTCCCTTCTCTATTCATAGTATGGGCTAGATTTAAGATAGGTTCATTGCAATGGAAGTGTAAGGTAGCCTTGGATTTGCTTCCTTATTGTGTGTTATGAATTATACTATTAGTTTTTAAGGGGGATGCCAACAGTTTTATTAATTGTTATTATGAATGATTTATTAGCTTTATAAAATGGATGCTTAGTGGAAGGAGTATTAAACTTAATGAAATTTTTAAGTAGATTGACCTTCTTATAGTTTCTCATAATGATTATGTAATTCTCAGCTTTTAAGTTCCTTACATATTCCTAGAAGATAGTCCTTAACATGAAGACGTATATTTTAACTACATAAGACTAAGACTGTACTTATGCTCTTGATTGGTTATTCTTTATGTAATGTCCTCTTACTTGTTGTCGCTCAATATTGCTTAAAGGATTGATTAAGTAGAGTAGATTAACATTTTTCCCTATGTAGTGTTGTGTCGTTTTATGGTAAGGTTAATATAATTGACATAATTAACATTTCAGATGTAATGTGATGGTCATGGTATTACTTAGTATAATGTAAAATGAAAAATGGTTGATATTTTATGGTAGTGATGATGGAACTAATTATCATTACTAGAAGATAAATATAATGTCCTAAACTAAGTGCATTAAGTCATTATGATATGGTATATGGGGATGTACAACTAATTGAAATTTCCTTAGTAATGGAATTGCATTTAAATTGGATTTGCTATTAATCGATTTTACAATTAAGTGACTTATGCATCGTAGAGGAGGTGGTTGATACTTAACTATTGTTGTACTTGGATTTATACATATTAGTGCTTGGTCTTCTTGTGTCGGGTGGGATGTAGACACCTCCATGTTCCTCAGAAAAGTCGTCAGCCCTGAGACCTTAAATGGTTAAAATCGATGGGAACCTGGGCTTGAGCGTTGCTTATGTGTCTTGGAGGTCCTAACCATTGCAGGGTAGGATGGGCGGGTAGTAAGTTCTACTTATCGTTGTGTGATCGTCGTTTATTCATGTAGTTACTTGTCGCGAGTCCTTGTCCTCTTTTTATGTTCATCATGGTTGCGTCTTATTCGTCGTCGGGTGGCGACGCAGAGTCGAATGTGTTGATTGTTTCCTTTGTACACACGCGAACACACTTTTTAAACACACACACAAAAAAAATTGCACTAGTTACTAGAGTTGGGTCGTCGTAACAAGGAGGTTGTTACATATGGTATCAGAGTGGGTTCGACCCGCGGCTTGTGATTCGCTACGGCTTTCATTGTCATGATTGTATTTGATTATACTGTTGTTGATCGAGGTGATGGTGTGTGTGCAGGTAATCATTGTTAGAGGACGCCACAGAGGCAGACGACGGGGTGCTAGGGGAGGAGGTGTGACGCCTCCAGTAGCATCCACGCCTGAGGGGTCTAACCCCCAGGGAGGCGAACGTGTTCTCAAACAGGAGAAGATAGAGGTTGGCGATGTTGTTGGGATGATGAGATCCTTTCAGCGCATGTCCGAGGCTCGGATCAGCCGATTGGACAGAGACGAGGCCAGGGTGCCGGCTCCCGCTGAGGTTCCACCGTGTGCACCCGTTGTTACTGGTAGAATTCACCGTGAACTCGAGAAGGTTAAATTTCCTGAGTTTTTGGGTGCCTCGAATGGTGCCGCCGCTGAGGCATGGTTGGAGAATATGGCGATGTGCTTCACACTTCACGATTATACCTCCAACATGAAGGTCCGCATGGCGATCTTTCAACTGAAGGGGAGCGCTCTTCTATGGTGGAAGATGCTCCTGCCGCAGCTGAACATGGTCGTTGAAGACGTGTCATGGGAACTGTTCGAGGAATGGTTCCGAGAGAGGTACCTTTCAGAGGAATTCATTGAGCGTTAGCTCAATGAGTTCAATGTGTTACGACAGAGAGGCCGTATGGTGCCCGAGTACGAGGCACGTTTTATGGAGCTACTCCGGTATGCTCCGCACCTTAACACGGAGAAACTCAAGGTCAACTAGTTCGTGTTTGGCCTTAACGGAAACCTGCGTGCAAAGGTTTGGATCTTGATGCCTCAAACCTTGCACGACGCTTTCCAAAAGGCCCTCATAGAAGAGGAGGACATTATCAGTGGGGGTTAGACCAGGACTCCGGCGAGACCAGCAGGGCAGGGTTCATCTGGTATGTCGCAGCATCAGACACCAGCGATACATACGCCGGGATATCATGGCTTCCAGAGGGGATCCACTTTTTCTACACCCCAATGACCACTGCCTCAGCAGCGAACACCTTATAGAGGACCATAGCACCAGCAACAGCGTCGCCCGTAGTAGTAGCAGTTTAGGCCTGTTCAGCAGAATAGACCAGGGTTTCAGGCCGGTGAGCAGTCATCTTCTACTTCGGGTACCAGGACTACTGGGCCGAAAAAGGGGTGTTGGACGTGTGGAGAGCCACACTACCAGCGTGACTGTCCTGTGGAGAGGACCAGGGCGTCTGTATCAGCCAGACCCACTACAGTGGGAGATATGGGCAAGGCCCATCGGATTCATGCAGCGGTGAATAACCGCCAGGCAGAGCACCAATCGACTGTGTTTGAGATGACAGGTACTGTCGCTGACCAGACCCTTAGTATTTTGATAGACCCAGGTGCTACTGAGAGTTTCATTTCTGGTGCAGCGCTAAAAAGGATTAAGGTGAAGGCAGTCGAACAGGATGAGTTTAGCTTCGTAGAGATGGCTTCAGGAGCCAAACAAAAGGTTGGAGGAAAGGTTACGGGTTGCGCCCTTAACTTGGGAGAGTTTATCATGAGGGTCAACTTCTACGTCACAATCTTAGGATCTTATGACGTCGTGATTGGTATGGATTGGTTGGAATCGCATGAGGCGATACTCAACTGTAAGATGAAACGGTTGAGCTTGGTTGATGACGAAGGATAGAAACATGTGATTGTAGGACGGAACCAGGGAGTTTCCCTGAGGTGTGTCTCTTCCTTACAATTATGGAAGAGTATGTGCAAGGGGTGAAATCTTTATGCGATCCTTGTGCTAAATGAAAAGGGAGTGGCGGAAGGTCTAGAACACTTTCCGGTGGTGAAGGAGTTTGCGGACGTGTTTCCAGAGGAGTTACCTGGGATGCCGCTGGAAAGGGAATTGGAGTTTACCATAGACCTGAAACCGGGGATCGAACCGATAGCAAGAACGCCTTATCGTATGTCGACCCCAGAGTTGCAAGAGTTGAAAATGAAACTAAAGGAGTTGTTGGACCTGGGACTGATACGTCCTAGTGTGTCACCGTGGGGTGCACCTGTTATTTTCATAAGAAATAAGGACGGATCGTGGAGGCTCTGCATTGACTATCGTCAACTGAATGAGGCTACGATCAAGAATCAGTATCCCTTACCAAGAATTGATGATCTGTTCGATCAAATGAAGGGTGCGACGGTGTTTTCCAAGATCAATTTGCGATCAGGGTATCACCAGTTACGAATCAAGGAGGATGATGTCCCTAAGACCGCCTTTTAGACGAGATTTGGACATTACGAGTTTACTGTTTTACCGTTGGGACTGACAAATGCCCCAGGGGTATTTATGAGTTTGATGAATGGGGTGTTCTGCGAGTACTTGGACAAGTTCGTCCAATTATTCATTGACGATATTTTGATCTACTCTCGGACGATGGAGGAGCATGATGAGCACTTGCGCTTGGTACTACAATGTTTACGAGAACACAAATTGTATGGGAACTTGTCCAAATGCTCTTTTTATCAATCAAGGATTCACTACTTAGGGCATGTCATCTCCGACGAACGTATTGTCGTGGATCCATCCAAGGTTGAGGCTATTATGGAATGGTATGCACCGAAGAATGTCATAGAGGTGCGTATTTTTATGGGTTTAGCAGGATACTATCGACGGTTTGTCAAGGGATTTTCGAAGATAGCAAATCCGATCACGGAATTGCAGAAGAAAAACAAGAAGTTTGGTTCGACCGAGAAATGCACGGAAGCATTTCAGAGGCTTAAGGAGTTGTTGACGACAACGCCGATACTAAAGGTCCCTGACATGGACGCGGACTTCTTGGTATGCACTGACGCATCCAAGGAAGGATTAGGCGGAGTCTTGATGCAAGATGGACGAGTGATTGCTTACATTTCGAGGAAGCTGAGAAGACATGAGGAGAACTACGCGACACACGATTTGGAGTTATTTTCCATCGTTTATGCCTTGAAGGTTCGGAAACACTACCTTGTTGGACGAAAATTTGAATTAAAGACTGATCATTGTGGGCTGCAACACATTTTCATGCAAAGCAACCTGAATGCACGACAACAGCATTGGTCGGAATTGCTTAGCGAGTACGACTTCGAGATTACTTACATAAAGGGAATAGTGAATCGAGTGGTGGATGCTTTGAGTCAGAGGCCACACATATTTTTGGTGTTGCCTCTTCAAACGAATCTATGTGAGAAGATTCTCACTTTACAGCATGACGATGACTGGTACAAAGAAGCCAAGGATTTTATCGGACCAAAACAAAATGATGGTACCACGATATGAGGGATTTTCTTTTGATAGCGATGAGTTATTGAGGTTTATAAGTCGGATTTACGTACCTCCAAACGACGATTTGAGAATGTTGATCCTGAGTGAGGCTCATAGAGCAGTTTACATGGATCACCCAGTAGTTACGAAGATGAGGGCAGACCTTAAACGCTTATTCTTCTGGAGGGGAATGAAGGCCGACATAGTCAACTTTGTGGCTATATGTCTAGAGTGTTAGCAGGTAAAGGCTGAACATAGACACCCGACAGGATTACTTCAACCACATGCCATTCCGGAATCGAAATGGGAAGTTATTTCGATGGATTTTATTATTGGATTTCCACTGATGGCAAGGAGACACGACTCAATTTTTGTAGTAGTAGACACTCTCACAAAGATTGCTCACTTTATTCCTGTGCGTACGACATATCAGGCACCTGACATAGCGAGAGTTTTCATCAGTGAGATTGTGAGGTTGCATGGCGTGCCTAAAAATATTATATCCGATCGAGGATCGGTGTTTACTGGACGATTTTGGACGAGTTTCCAAGAGGCATTGGGAACCCAACTTAACTTAGTACTTATTATCACCCAGAGACGGATGGACAGACAGAACGAATGAACCAAACCTTGGAAGACATGTTGCGCATGTATGTGATGGACCAACAAAAGCATTGGGAGGAATTCTTGCCTCTAGTAGAGTTCGCTTACAACAACAGTTACCAGAGCACCATTAAGATGGCACCTTTCGAGTTTCTTTATGGGCGACCGTGTCAAACGCCCTTGAGTTGGGATGAGCTTGAGGATAGGGTCCTGGTGGGACCAGAAGCGATCCACGAAATGGAAGAGAAAATGAAAACCATAAGACCAAGGATTAAAGAAGCACAGGATCGGCAGAAGAGTTGTGTCGATGCGCACCGAGTCGACCGTAGTTACGAGGTCGGCGATCGAGTCTTCTTGCGGGTTGAACCGCATAAGAGTTCGATCAAGTTTGGAAAGGGAGCTAAACTCTCTCCTAGTTTCATGGGACCTTTCAAGATTATGGAGAGAAAGGGGCCCGTGGCCTATCGACTAGCCTTGCCTTATTCTTTGAGGCATATGCACGATGTATTTCATGTATCTGTTTTGAGACATTATATTAGTGATCCTACACACGTGATTGACATGAGTTCCTTGCAGGTATCGGAAGAGGGAGTGCTCACGGCTGAGCCGATCCACATCTTAGATCATCGCGTTCGATAGTTACGACGTCGAACAGTAGATCAGGTCAAGGTCCAGTGGGAATGTTATAGTCCACACTCGGCGACCTGGGAGGATGCATATGATATGCATCAGCAGTTTCCATTTTTGTTTGATAGATAGACTTATGATACTGTGATACTTTTATTTCAGCATATATACTGAGAAACTTCGGGATGAAGTTTATACCAAGAGGGGGTGTATGTAACATCCCGCTCTGGCGCACTAAGAAAACTTATTATTTGAGGACACTTCCTCGCAAGTGATCTGGACTTTTCTGATGTTAAAACATTTATACTTGATTATGATGCATTATGATAGATGACATGAGGTTTTACTATTTGATGTAGACAGGTGCTATTGACTCAGTTTTATTAAGTGTGCAGGGTTTTGGACCTTGATGATGCAGAGGCATCGGTGGAACCCCCTTGGACTCTGGATTGAGTCGGAGAGTGTGCTATTGGGTTGATTTATTTACTGTGATATTTCATTTGATTTGATGATATGATGTTTACATTTCTGACATGATTGTTGATGATGCAAGTTGACAATAGCTTTCCGACCAGACTCACATATGGAGTAAAGGGGCCACACACGATTTCCAGAGAGGTTGAGGGAGAGGTGTGGACATCAGCCCTACCACATCCTACTAGCACTCCCGTCGTGGCTCGAACTGTAGGTTAACGATTACCTAGTTCGAGAGGATCCACGATGTCGTGAGGGCAGACTGTGACAGTCTCTCATGATGATTCTATGGGGAGCGTAATAAGGCGGGGGCCTTATTCCTTAGAGCCCTTAGTCTCCCACAAGTTCACCTGACGGAGTATTGACTCCAGGGGTTATAGGTGTCTACCAATCAGTCAAGTTGGCGAGTGGCACCCTTGGAGCACGTGGTGCATCCTGCAGGGCACGTCGCACAAAAGAAACACAAGAAGCGAGTGGCACCCTTGGAGCACGTGGTGCATCCTGAAGGGCACGTCGCGCAAAGGAAACAAACGAGGCGAGTGGAACCCTTGGAGCACGTGGTGCTTCCTGAAGGGCACGTCGCATTGATGTTGATGAAGAAAACAAACCTAAATATCCCTAAGATAATAACGCCTTAAGAAATCCTTAAACAACTTCCCTAACCCAGTGTCGACCAGTTCAGAATATAAGTACTAAGTCTAAAACTTTTAGGGTAAAATTTTAGTCTAACCTTAAGAACATACCCTGGAATAAAAATAACAAATTAAATAAAAACCCACCTAAGTAATAGTTGGGTTTTCATAAAATTCTTGGGGTGATGACGAGGGTAAGATTTAAATTAAAACTAATGGTTTTAAAATTTTACAAAGAAGAAATTAATTCCTAACTTGTGAAAGAACAAAAGATGTTAAATAAATAATAAAATGAAAAGATTATCTAGCGCATTTACATTTTTGGTTTAAAAAAAAAAGGAAGTGATTAATAAAAATAGGGAAACTAAGTAATAAAGGAAACATAGACAATTAATAAGTAATAAAATTATTTAACGTGCGGGAGTATAAAAAGTTATGAATTTAAAAATAAAATGAAAAGATTAATTAGCGCATTACCTTTTTGGTTTTAAAAAAAAAGAAAAAAAAAAGAGAAGGGATTAATAAAAATAGGGAAATGAGCGTTTTAATAAATTAAAGAAAATAATTTTGGAGAAACGTGGGGGATGAGTGACACTTGTAAGACAGAGGATTTTTAGAGGGTTTTCATTAAAACTTAAATAAAATGTGATTTAGGGGAAGGGTGGGTCTCAAAACTCTAAAAAAAAAGAAAGGGAAGATGAGGAAGAAGGGGTTTTTTTTTTGGAGCATAACGTTACGCTGCCGAATTTGGAATGGACCGATTGCTTGTGAGGAGTTGGGATTTTCTCAGCTTGTACTGGAGTGGTAGCTCAGCCTTGCGAGGTGAGCTGGGAAGCTAGGCATACCTTCTAGATTTGTGTGGCCCCTTTGCGGCTCGGGGGGCTAAGGGGGAAGCAGAGTACCCCTAGCGATTGGTTGGGAGGTACCGGTGTAGTCTCGATGATCGGCGAGCGGGAGCGGCACGGAGCTCAAGTGTGGGATTGCGTCTTCGGGTTATTCTCCGTCGGTCACAGGTACACAAGTAGGTTTGTTGTTTTAAGAGTAATGTGAAATGATTAAAGTTGTATATGAACCCTTCTCTGCATTTGGTTAAAGGATTACTCGACATTGCTTCTATACATATTTGCGTTTGTGTTCTTGCTAAAAGATTTTCGTAATGAAGTTTCATTTGGAATTTGTAATGCTTTGCTCTACACTGCTGAAATGAATTTCATTTGGAAATTGTAATGAACTTTAGGAATGAGATTTTACGCTCTAAAAGTTACTTACTGCAGTTATATTCAGATCTGGCACTAAGGCCTCTGTTAAATGAAGGGTTGCACGTTAATAAATTTTAAAAAAAAAAATGTTGTCTCTTACCTCTGTTTGTAATAGATAAGAAAAGAAAAATATGATTTCATTCATTGATGGACAAATGGAAAATTGTTTTGTCCCCCTTCATCATAGGAATTTTCACCGAAAAATCTCGTTCTGGAATTTCAGTAAAGAAAAATCTCATTCTAGCATTTCATGTAAAATTTTCGTTTGGGCAAAGAGGGAGTATTACTTCAGCATTGGTCATCTGGTAATGGATGTAAGAACTTCCCTCGATGTTAGTAAATCTGTAAAACAAGTAAGGTCCGACCCTTGCGCTAGGTTGAATGATGATTGTGTGTTGTCCAGAGATGGAATCGTTTTGTCCTGAGTTAATCCATTATTTTTATTTCTTTTTACTTTAGGAATGTCGTTTTTCTTGGTCGGAAGGGTCTTGTTGTGCTCTGCGTTTCCCCTAAACTCAACGCGCATGAATACCCCGGAAGTCCCGATCTGACTTTTTTGTTAGCCTTCGATGGGGGATGGCATTTTAGATAGGAAATTTCGTCTGTGTTTTTACACTTACCTTCCGAGTGGTTGTTGATTGCCCATGAATTATTTTTCTTTAGTTTAATATAACAGAGATGTTGACCCCGACTATTTTTAAATCGTGACTTGGTCACTGCTTCATTGAACACGTTGTGCTATGTGGTGTGAACGACATTTTTCTTGAACAACCAGTTTATCCTTCCCGTTGTGTTCTTTCTTAAATGTTTACACAATAGTCCTAACATACTTAAATGTTTACCTAACAGGCCTCACAACCTTAAATGTTTACTTAACAGGAGTGTTACAATACATTTTCCTCCGATTTTTTTTATGCAATGTTCTTTGCATTGAATATGGGCAATATTCTTCTTCAGCAGCATTATTGGTTCACTGGTTGATGCTTTCTCCTTTCTTGTTCATTGATTTCTTGTTTTCCTGTTGTTGTTGTTCCTTTTTCCTTTTGGTCTTGTTGCATTTGCAGTTTGCAGGTGAGAAATTTCACTACTGGGGATGCCTGAGTCAAAATTCTCTTGCAAAACATCTTTGTATGTGAGGAGAAAATATGATTTCCTTTTCCTATACATCATTGTGGCTGCGATCGAGGTGGGTTTTTTTTCAAACATTAGTGATCAGGAATGAGATGAAGAAAACATTACAGTCATGCTTCTCTGGTTGTAGTAATCACATACAAAGATGGGATACAAGAGGATTTTGATCGCTCCCAGTATTGAAAAATACCAACTGTGGAAATTGCAACTTTCTTAAATGTTTGCAAACTAGGATGCATTTGGATGGTCCTCATAGCCTTAAATGTTTACTTGATAGGCCTCATGGGCTGAAATGTTTTCTTAACAATTGTGTTACAATACATTTTTCTCCGATTTTTTTGATACAATATTGTGTGGACTGAATTTGGCCAATATTGTTCTTCATCGACATTCCTGGTTGGTTGGTTCATACTTTCTCCTTGGTTCGATGGATGTTGTTTATTGTTGTTTAATTCAACTTTGTAGAGTTGAGGTCCTGCAGCTGCAGTTGGGCCTTTTGGTTCTTGTTCACTGGTTTGTTATTCGCTTCTTTCTCTTGTTTGCCTCAACTTTGCAAGGTTGGGCTCCTGCATGTGCAGTTGGACCTATTTCTTCATTTTGCGGGCCAGGGGTTGTTATTCTATCCTTATCCATTCACCAGTGGCTCTCGATGTTGTGATTGCATTCCTGCATTTCTTAACAAGCCCGCTGCAATAAATTGTCGTCCCTTTTTCTTCTTCTGCAATGTTGTTTCTAGTTAATATGGGCAATATTGTTCTTTGGCAGCATTGTTGGTTCACTGGTTTTTTCTTTCTCATTGCTTGTTGACTGGTTTCTTTTTTTCCTATTATTTTTTATGGTGTTGCAGTTTGCATGCTTGGGATTCTGCAATTGCGATTGGAACTTCACTTCTGTCATTCCCCATTGATGAGTGGGGTTCATTGCTAGGTTTACATTTGTGTTCATTCTTTTTCATTTTCTATTTCCAGTTTGCAAATGAAAAAATTTAATGTTGGAGATGCCCGAGTCAAAACCCTCTTCCAAAACATGTTCTTATGCGAAGAGAAAATTTGATTTCCTTTTTTATATGCCACTGAGTGTTATGGAGGTGTTCCAATTGCGCATGCAGAATGAAAAACTTGCAAAATTGCATATTCCTTAAATGTTTGCATAGTGGGAGGCCTTTGCACGGTCCTCATAGTATTACATGTTTACCTACTAGGCCTCACAACCTTAAATGTTTTATTAATAGGCATGTTACAATATATTCCTCTGACTTTTTTATACAATCTTGTTTGCAGTAAATTTGGACAATATTGTTCTTCATCGACATTCCTGGTTGACTAGTTGATGCTTTCTCGTTGTTTTGTTGGATGTTTCTTATTGTTGTTTGATTCAGATTTTCATATTTGAGGTCCTACAGCTGTAGTTAAGCCTCTTCGTACTTGTTCATTGGTTTCTTCACAAACACATCTCCACTTGAAAACACAAATTGCAACATGGTTTTATAGTTGGGCCACCAAAAAATACTATTAAGATAAAATAATATGAAAAATTTGCAGTAGATATAAACAACATCTCTTTTGACTTGAACTAGATTTTGTTGAGCTCCAACTATATTTCATAGTTGATAATTTTTTTCCCAAAGTTAATGTGTTTATATGGTTTCATAGTTATGAGACTAAGTGTTGTTGTGTGAGTGATAAATTTCTTGTCTCCCTTTCTTTTTCCTCTTCTAAACTTACCCATTTTTCCCTTTTGTTCTTCCCCTCTATTATGTGTTTTTGGTTCTATACTTGGTCACGTTTATGTGCTCATGGGTTCCCGGGGTAGCGGGTTCATGTTTTTGTTCTCATGTCCCTATTTAATACTATTGATATATTACAGGTTGTCATATTTGGGAATATATTTGCATATGGAAATGCTAACTCATGTTATTAGTGACTATTCAACACACATATTCAAAAATATTGGTTCTATACTTGGTCTTGTTTTTGTCCTTGTCGGTATCCGGAGTGGTGAACTGACAAGTCCTCATCTCCATCTACATATTCACATCACAAGTCTGACCAACCATCATTTGTTTTCATACTTAGCCAAGTTTATGAACGCTGGTTCGCGGATAGGTGTTATCGAACTCTAGTGCCCCATGTTCAGGGTATACATATTTCACCCAAAACTTCGGTGATCTATAATTCAACCCCAAAATCCTTGAACTCATAAGCCTAACTCTACCTACGATGACTTCATATGTCTGACCTTCCTTTCCATACATAGTCAAGTATTCAAAGTTTCATGGGTGCAAAAAAGTTTAAAATCATTTTTTCCCCCTCCATCCCAACCACCTTTCGTCCTTCCCATTGCACTTTAATTATTCTTTTACTAGTGACAATCCACCAAACAGGTTCAAAAATATTGTATTTAATAAGTAAAAATTTCATGGACATCTCCCATTAAAACGCATTAACAAGCGAATATTATGGGATCTGATGATGTTTTTTGCATCCATATTGAATTGGCAAAAGTATTGGTTATTTTAGTTTTTTCAAGGCATCATCATAGTAACAGTAAAATATTGTACTACCATGTTGCCATCCATAAACATTTCATTCAAAAAGGTCTTGATGTCATGTACCTCTTTAATACTATGTATATATTACATGTTGTCATATTTGAGAATCTGCTTGGATATTCGAAAGGATTGGCATTAATAAGAAAAAATGTTGAGGGCATAGTCCATTGAAACAAATTAAACCAAGATTTATGGAATATTATACTATCATCCTCCAACGTTCATTTTAAATACTTATTCCCATTTCTCTCTTAGAGATGCCATTTAGGCCCAATTGAAAGACAAGGGAATGGTTTTATGTGGCATCATCTTTGAGTGAAAAAAACTATGTTGGCCAACATAAAATCAGACACAAAAAAGTTCAAGTATATTATGATTGGTATCCTCCCTGTATTCGATGCTTTGGTTGGTTGAAAGGCCTACCTGAAGATTTGTATGCTGAACTTCTTTGTTTTGTTACTGTAAATTGGAAGGGACTTTCAGGTCACCTGCAAAATGTTCTTTCGTTGAAGTATATGGCTTCTTCCAACAACACAGATTTGGTAAATGTATCAAATTATGCAGACCACAAAAGAATTTATCTTTCGTCAGAGGAGTCGCACATATCGTGGCTTGAAAATGGTCTGGAATATTCGGAAATGATGCCAAATATTACTCCATTCATGAATATAATCAGAAGGAAATTTTAAAATTGGATCGTCACGAATGTGAGAAACTATATGGGTGGTTGAATCAACATCCTAGAATTACATAAGTTTCTATTTCAAAGTTTGTTGAGTGACTTATGGGTGTGGTAATAGACTTGACAGAAAGTCATATTCTTTATCAAAGTTTGTTCACTGTCCTCTGGATGTAGCAACAGACTCCACATACAATCAAATTTGTATCGCTACTGTACATTGTTTTCACTATTCCTATGCATATGATTTCATATACATCGAACAACTTTCCTCTCTATGAAAGATGTAATGATCCCAAGCCATTATGGCAGGATCATCATGGTTTTGGTGTCTTTTCAAAACTTTTCTGATTGTGGCATTTCGTCAAACACTTAGTTGATCTACTTGTTTACATGTGTTTACTTGTAGGATGGCCTCTTGATTTTGACCTTAGGGTTCACTGATGTGTTATATGTGTGTATGCATATTTAAACAAGAATATATAACCATGGAACATACCTCAACCATATGCAATATGATAGACAAGCCAAAACATCTCATATTTTCTTTTATTCATAAGATAGAAGAACCTGCTACAATGAAGATGTCGATCTGGAATGCTCAAGAGATGGCTAAGAAGATAGACAATAGAGCTACCACAAAAAGCTCCCGATAATACAAAATAAGACTCCAAAGGATGGATAAGAGATGAAGACTAATTCCAAGGTATATCTGAGTTGTATGAAGTGTCAAACCCCTACTGGAAGATGTCACGTCCTGTTGGACTGCTGAATCTCCTCAAAAATTCGGCCATGCTTCCAAATGTGTCCAAACACCTCAAGGAATATGCCAAACAATAGATTGGGTGATGGAAATAACAACCTAGGTGCCCGAATCTCCAATATCTCCCTCAAACTCTATGGATCTGAACCTCCTCCAAGATATGGTTGTTATAACCCTAAATTGCACCACACATGCTTACCTGGCATCAGGCCAATTCATATCTCTTCTTTGCCAAAACTCTATTGAACAACTCTTTGAAAATCCTCTTGTGTCAAGGCCCACACACCCTAACCCATTACTGCACGTGTGTGCACGCTGGCTGACTCACAACAGCCCGCCTGTACCTAACAAAGAACAAAAAAAGGAAAGTTTCCGATGGAACAAAAATCTATGGGTCAGTTAACTGAAACTCCCGGCCATGCATGGCCGAGGGTTTGTCCAAAACCCTAGCTCCTTCTAGCCTATAAAAGAAGGGGTAGGGGTACCATTTGGAGAAGGAAAAAATATAGCGAAGAAACTCTGCCCATTTACGTAATCCATTGTCCCAACCCTTTAGCC
>ML791867.1:302885-345565 GCA_009831015.1 Picea engelmannii
TGATTCACTTTCAGTAATAAAAGAATACTTTTCCCATCCCAATGCATGAATTGTCTATGGTTTGATTAATTTATGCTTGATTTCTAACCCTTGAGTATAGAAGTAGCATGCATGCATAGTTGTTGTTTGTCTTGAGTGCAGGTCATCTATGGAATGAGCAGCGCAAGAAAGTAATCGAAGAGAAACGTAGGATCTACATCGAACGCTGGTAATAAGGTTGGTGGTCCTTTTCCATGCATTTACTGTGAAAAAGGGGTTTAAATCTTGGGTTGTAGGTAAAAAAGTAGTTTCTATTCGGTCAAAATCTACTTGTAAGTCTGACCCTAGTTTGCTAGTCCGTAGGGCGTTTCTCCCAATAACAGAATTGGAGGTCATATTGGGGAGAATACTCTTTAGGGTTCCTGGATTTATTTAAGTTTTTGGGTAGTTTAAAGATTAGGTTTTCTATTTTTTCTTTGCTCGTATTTTTCTGTAAGGTCTAAGCTAGCAGGGAGTCTGGTTTTCCATACTAGCATTCTCTTAATTTTGCTTGACTGCAGTTTTCAGGACACACAGAGGTACACACGGCCTACAGAAGGCCTGCACGCATGTACCCGCACCCTATCCTCTGACAGCCCGCGTGTGAATGCTAGCTGTAGAGATAGAAGTAGCATGTAGGAGTTCAAAGAACCTTAGAGGCAGTCCTCCTCTTCCCTTCCAGAATTACACATTCTCAGGGGGTTTTCTGGAATCTTGTCTGAGTCTTGTTGGTTCACAGTCCTATCTTAGATTGTCTTTTTTCGCCTTATTATTCCTTACATTATTTTTCTTTTCTATTAGAAAGAGAATCCAAGCCTTCAAGGGACCCTATTTATCAATACCAGAGGCCTCTTCCTGGTCTGGACTGTTTGTTTTCATATTTTTCCTTAGAATTTAGATATACATGCGACCTGTAATAGGTCAGCCCGCGTGTACATGCTTTCTGTCTCTGTTCAACATGCATTTGCACGTGTGTTTTTTTAGTGACAGACGCGTGCTTGGACAGGCTACCTTTTGTTTAGGTTTGGGCAGTCATCCCCTCCTTTGATAAGAATTATTCCTCTCAGGTGTTTGAGTCTAGGTTTGAACAATCAGTAGGTTAGGTCATCTTACCCTTAGCCTGCTTTTTCTCAGTTAATAGTTGACAGAAAATAAAAATAAAAAAATTTATGGTTTTTAGACAAGCGTGAGAGTCTTTGTTTTTTTTTTATTTCCATTGTGTGATTCTTTGTGATCTACACTTTAAGACGGAATTTGTTTTTCTTGTTTTTTTTCTTGTCGGTATTTTCCCTTTGTTTCTTTACTAGCACTTAAATAAAAAAAATATCTTTTCATTTTCTTCTTTGGTTGAAAGGTGTGTTTCTGCATCATTATCTAGGGAAAATTATTTTGTTTCGTAAGTTTTTGCGGTTCACATAGATCATAAGTAGCTCATAGTCGAGCGAAATTCCTTTTTGTTGTATAAAATCTTAGAAAAATTAATTTTTATTTTTTTTGTGAAACATTGTTGAAATTTTGCATTTAGTAAAAGTCTTTTGTTTCCATCTTTTTTCTTTCATTTTTGATTTCGTCTTTACACATCATTAGTTTCACCCTCATACTCCTTGATGTAAGATAAATCCATAAAAGAAACACTAATTTTAAAAATCTACTAGACATTTATGTTTGTAGGGTTCTCAAACTAGTTCAGGACTAGGGCCTTGAATTAGGTTGGAGAGGAAACTCTTCAAGGCCATTCAAAACCAAACATTAGAGTCTGAGATAAGGAGTGTCTAAGTCCAGTTTTGTGGAAGTTATCTGGGACCCCCCTCTAACACAGGGGATAAACACGAGGTCGCATGCGGAAAGGTAGCGGAGATAACCCCTCCAAAGCCGGACCAATCGTAGTGGAGAACACCTATAGAGGGCTTGTTTTGGGATTCCGTCGTTTGCATTTTCCACGGAGCTTCGTGGGTCTTGAATCATTTTGAGGTCCTCATTTGTCTTCCAAACCATTTTCTCTCGATACCCTTGACAGGTTTTGGGCTTGATACCCTGCTCATTGTGGTCTACCCGACTTTCGACTATACCCTCCTGATGATTGTTCGCGTGCTGGCAACCTAGTTGCCAATATTTTTAGGGACATACACAGGTGACTGCGGGGGTATACCATGGTACCTAGGACAGTTATCAGGCCATGCTTTGTAGAGTATACCTGGAGGGTGCTTCCGTGTTCGAGTTGCACTTGCACCAGTAAGTTTCTCTAGTGTTGGTTGTGGTAACTATTCTTCCAAATAGTTTAGTGATTGCTTGACTTATCTCTTAGGGGATTCTTTTTAGTGTGTGTTACTTTTGAATGTTTAGAATACCTTAGCGTGTCTTGGATCTTCTCACACAGTGGAGGATCTCGAGCTCAACTGGTCACGAAGGCTTCTTGGCCTGCCGCTGGTTACACTGGAGCCACCCCCGCCACCATTAAGGTGGAAGCTAGACCAACAAGGGTCTTTTGAAGCGACCGGGTTACAAACCTTTGTGCCCGAACAACTCCTGGAGGAATCAACTACCAATATTGGCTCGGTTGAAACCCTAACCACTGATATCTTGGCACCGTTTATTGTACCAATCCAATTTCACGAACGCCAGATAGTGCCTCACACAACTATGGAAACAAACGTTGTTACTTCTTCTGGGAATTCTTCAATTCCCACCACAGTTTCTACCATGGGAGAGTCATATCCTAACTTACCATCGTCAGTCCGAGCCACCATGGTCTCGGCTGCAACTACGTCGCATAGTGGACCGAACCCGTCTATGGCGACGGCCACAACCCCCTTCACACCTAGTGCGTCAGGCCCTCCATTCTCATACGGTATGCCTATTTCGGGTACAAGTCCTGCACTAACCTACTCCACTTTACAGACTTTGGGTCTGGGGGTAGGGAGCTCTAATGGTCCTCTACAAGGTCAAATTGGGGGAACTCCTATCCCTTTTAATGTTTTTCCTTACATAGGAGGTCATATCCCTCCTTCGTCCCCTTCGCTTGGTGGTCAAGCCTACACACACTAGTTTATTTTGAGCAGGGAGTCAAGGAACACATGTGCACAGTATGTTGGTAGGTGCGACACCATTTTCTTGGAACGGGACATTTGGTAATAACACTTTCTCATCAACCGCTTTCCCATCTGGGGGCAATCCCATTTTTGGACAATCTACTCCTGCGCAGGGTATTATTCCTGCGTAGGGGGCACATATAGTAGGACCTTGGAAATCAGGACAAGAATCTGTTCCCTCCTCTGGAATGTCGTTCTGGGGTAATTCTTTCCACAGTCAATGGAACCCTGGACAGACTACTATGCCTCTCCCATCAGGATCGGCATGGGGTAATCCTTCCCAAAGTCCTTCAAACACGATGCATGCCCAACACTCTATGTCCTTTATGGGAAATCAGCCGATGATGTCTCCATAGATGCAAAATTCTTACGCTCGTCAGGGCCATGGTTTCTACCAAAATCTGGGCCAGCAGCCAAACTTTTCCTGGAAACCTGGTGCCAGTCAAACTCCAAGACCCTTTTTCTCAGGTTATCAGCAGCAACCCAAACTACCATTCCTGGCAATGTTACACTTGCCAGATTTGACAAGGTTGTTAAATGATCATATTTGTCACGATCCACATTGTCCTCCTATGCCAACGAAGTTGCCTTCGGACATTCCAAAGTTCAAGGCCAAGCCTAATGAAGATCCAGGTGATCATGTGACTACCTTCCATATTTGGTGTTCATCTAACTCATTAAAAGATGACTACATACAGTTGCGATTGTTTCAACGTACTCTTATCGGGAGTGTCGCGAAATGGTACATCGAGCTCGATCGCTCAAGATACTCTTCTTTTGATGAACTGGCGATGGCCTTTCTTAACCATTTTCAGTTACCTGTGAGATACGACGTTGGCACAGAGTTGCTCGCCAATTTCGAACAGACAACAGCAGACCATATCTCTGATCATATCCGAGAATGGAGACATCGGAAGAGTCTAATCAAAGTACCAGTCCCACCAGCATTCCTGCTTGAGTGGTTCCTTAAGTCTTTGGTCCCATAGTTATCCAAAGACATCGCGACTTCAGGAGTTTTCTCCGAAGAAGATGCCATCATGAGGGCTCAACAGTTTGAGCTCATCTATTCTCAGTCTGGATTATTATACAACATCTTTCCAGATGTGCCACGTTCAATACTAGATAAAACTAGACAGAGAGATGGACCACATGCCGATGGTATTGTTGGTTCAGCACAAACCAAGCCCATTGAGCAATTGACAAAACAGTTGC
The DNA here is from genome assembly GCA_009831015.1 of Picea engelmannii. Classification (NCBI taxonomy): domain Eukaryota; kingdom Viridiplantae; phylum Streptophyta; class Pinopsida; order Pinales; family Pinaceae; genus Picea; species Picea engelmannii. Next base: position 307,205 of record ML791867.1, read on the forward strand.
AACAGTTATCCATACAACACACAACGACCAACCAAACTACTGCTTTGGCTGCTCCCCCTACCCAAATGTTGGAAGTACACTCCATGTAGTCGACTAACCCAAAGGCCACCCAACAGCTTGAAGGGAAGAAGAAACAACGAAAGAATGGTAAGGGGGATAAAAAACCCACTGATAATGCTGGCGGGGACACCATGGAAAAATGGAAGGTGAGGTATCCGTGCAACTTGTGTGTGGAAGACCACCCGACCCATCTTTGTCCTCGACTTACAAAGGCCCAAAAGTTTGTCACATAGCAACAACAGGTAGTGTTGACTAATCCCTTTAAACATGGGAAAAATTTAACTCAAGCCTCTACAAGCATAGAAGGGGGCAGCCAAGAAACCTTCCCTCCTCCAAACAATCCCTCATCTATGAATGTATATATGGTTAGGGGTGATGCTTTCATAATGACTAGAGCACACAACTATAGTAAACCAAGCACTTCTGAGAAGGGTAAAGAAGTTGATCTCCGATCTCTTCCTCTATAGATTCAGAAGACGTTGGGAAAAACAATGACACGCATTCCAAAGGGTGCATTAAAAAAAGATTCTCACAACCCCAACGCAAGGGGTCGCCTAGAATTACTCTGTTGTGGAGGATTTATCACAAACCCCTTGTGTGATGTCTGCTTTGGAGGTTCTCCAAAGCTTCCCTGCTCAGAGGAAAGCCTTGTTAACCGCTTTGGGCTCTACTGAGACTTGTAATCCGGGTACCATCATGTTAGACACAACCGACTTAAAACCTTGTCTACCTTACCATGTAGAATTTCAGATAGTAGTGGCTCATCCCACGAAAACTTTTAGACGGAATATCTTCCGCACGGTGGTCAACGAGGGCACCTCGACATGCATTATGTCATTAGCATGTTGGAAGAACATTGGCCAGCCCACTTTGTCTCCATCACCTACTCTCCTCACTTCTTTCGACAGTCGTTCTTTCCGACCACATGGCATCGTTCCTTCTGTCCCTATGTAGTTAGGAGGGAAAACTGTGTGTGTCGAAGTAGAGGTAGTCGATGCTATCCTCAACTATAACCTCTTGTTAGGACGGAGTTGGACTTATTCTATGCAATCTGTGGTTGCTACAGTTTTCCGAGTTTTGTTGTTTCCACACGAGGGTCGAATAGTGACCATCGATCAACTATCTTTCTCCAGACCTGACCCATCTTTGGGGGCATCCATGGTCCCCATGATTGATAATCCTCAACCAGGTGTCGTTAACGTAGGAGTTGGTTTGTGCCCATTCTTGATGGGTACCTTCGATTACCCACCTCCTCATGACGATGTCAAATTTATATCTAATCACCATATGGTTGAGATTTTTCAAGTTTCGTCGTTCTACATGACTTACTTTGAGGATCCTTGGATTCTTCCTTCCCCATCAGCCATGATGGATGAGACAGGGCACCCCGGCATGTCCATGCCCTTGTCTGTCGCTGAGGTAGCGTACTCTTTAGTCCAGCAAGCTTCAGCTAACCCTGATATGACTCATGCACAAGAGTTAGATCCACTTCTAGAGCTTATTTGGGCTTAGGGTTCTCTCGCTAACGTCAATTCGTTAGACTTAGTCTTTCCTTCTAACGAAGAAGTAATCGAAGAAATGACTAGTTCAGACAAAACTTGGGAAGATCTTCATCACAGATCATACTTTCTCCCAGAGTTAAGCCGAATCGAAGCAGGAGAATTCACCATTACCATGATGGGAGATCAGCCATGTCCTATTAATCTCTTAGCTACATAGGAAATTTATGCTGAGGGGAATATGGCGACTATCGCTGAAACTATACCCATCAACATCTCCTGAAACCCCGGCTTCATGGAGAATGTCTTCGTCAGAGTGGATTTCTCCCTCGAAGAGATTCAAATTTACACGGATCTTTTCAAAGAATTTTGCGACGTTTTTGCCTGGTCTTATGAGGAAATGCCAGGTATCAATCCGAAAATAGTTGAACATGAAATCACAATGTATCCTGATGCCAAGCTTGTTTGACAAAAACTTCATCCAGTCAATCCTAAGAAAGCAGCAACCATCAAGATTGAGGTTGAGAAATTTCTAAAGGCAGGTTTTATTTATCCTATCCATTTGACTCAATGGGTGTCAAACCCAGTGCCGGTCAATAAAAAATAAGGCTTGATTCGTGTATGTAGTGATTTCCGTGATTTGAACAAGGCATGTCCCAAAGATAATTTTCCAACACCATTCATTGACCATATCATTGATGAATGTGTTGGTTGTGAAGCCTTTCCGTTCATGGATGGTTTTTCAGGATATAATCAAATCCAAATCAAACCTGAAGACCAACACAAAACAACATTCATTTCTCCATGGGGTACATTCGCATATCGTAAGATACCTTTTGGCCTTAAAAATGTTGGATCCACATTCCAGCGGGCCATGTCTTTTGATTTTCATGACCTCAAACATATAGTCAAGGCCTATTTAGATGAGTTAGCATCACGCTCTCACAAGCGAACGGATCATCCCATGCACCTTAGACTAATATTCGAACGATGTCGTTATTTCATGATTCACTTGAATCCAAACAAGTGCAGCTTCTACGTAACGTCATGACCTTTGTTAGGTTTCATCGTATCAACAACAGGGATCATGGTCAATCCTCTTAAGGTGGAGGCAATAATCCAGTTGCCCCCCCACGCACAATCTTACAACTTCAGATTCTTCAAGGCAAGGCGAACTTCTTATGATGCTTCATCGCCCACTATGCTAAAATCACCAAGGGATTTATGCGTTTACTAAAGAAATACATTCCTTTTTTCTGGGACGAAGTTGTTCAACGCTCTTTCGATGCATTAAAACACGCACTCACAACTGCACCTCTGCTACGACCACCTAACTATAACAAAGATTTATTATTATATCTGGTTGTCACAGAGTCAACCATAGGCATGGTTTTAGTTCAAGAAGACGATTCGTTTTCAGAATACATGATCTATTACCTGAGCCGAGGCCTCATAGGACCGAAACTTAATTATTCTCATATCGAAAAACTTGGGTTGGCAGCAGTTCATGTTGTTCAACGGTTTTGTCACTATGTTCTGTTTCTCAAGACCACCGTCATTGTTGTTGTGAATCCATTCCAGTACATGTTGACAGGACGAGTTATAGGCGGAAAAATCAGTAGATGGATAGTCATCCTCCAAGAATTTGACTTAGAATTCATTTCAGCAAAGTCCAAGAAGTCATTGGTCTTCGCAGAGCTTATTTTGGAACTTTCGGTTGAGTCAGGTGACGTTGTGCTTGAGGAATCGCCTATCCAGAGGGATATATTTTTTATTTCATATTCAGACCCCTGGTATGGAGATATACTTATCTATCTCCAGACTTTGAAGTGCCCCACCTCTACTTCTTGTGACGAGCGTCGGCGGATATGCCATCAGGCTAAGAATTATCTCATACTCGATGATACGTTGTATCGAAGAGGTGTAGACTGCATCTTGCGTCGATGTCTCACTCATGAGGAGGCCATCATAGTTCTCAACAATTTCCATACTGGAGCTGGTGGTGGTCATTTTTCTAGGTTGGCAACAACCCAAAAGATTCTACGAGCAGGTTACTTCTAGCCCACACTTATCAAAGATTGTATCGAATTGGTCAAGAAGTTCCATCCATGCCAAATCTTCTCTTGGAAGATGAGGGCACATCCCACTCCTATGTTTCATGTCATCACAGTTGGTCCCTTCACTAAGTGGGGGATTTATTACACTACATCCAACCCCCCGTCAGCAAGGGGGCACCGCTATATCATCATAGTTGTCGATTACTTCACTAAGTGGGTCGAAGCTATGCCAACGTTTAAAGATGATGGAGAGACTTCAACTCTCTTCTTATTCAACTAGATCATAGCAAGGTTCGGCATCCTGAGAGAGATTGTCATTGACCATGGCAGTCACTTTCAGAACCAAATGATGACCGAATTAACATTGAATCTTGGGTTATAGCAGGAAAATTCATCACCTTACTACCCCCAAGCCAATGGGTAGGTGGAAGCTGTAAACAAAACTATTAAAACTATTCTACAGCGAACTATCAACTCAACCAAGTCAAATTGGCATTTGATGTTATACTCAACATTATGGGCTTACAGAATATTTGTTAAGACTGCAACTAATTTCTCACCTTTTCAACTCATTTACGGGCTGGAGGCAGTCTTTCCCATCGAATGTCAAATCCCATCTCTAAAATTGGCAGTACAGTTATTGCCAGATACTTCTCCGCTTGAAGAATGGTTAATACACCTTGAGCATCTTGATGAGCAGCGTCACGATGCATCCCTAGCCAACGAGGCTCACAAACATAAGGTCAAGTGTCAATATGATAGGTTCATTTGTCCTCGGATTTTCTTTGAAGGCGACCTTGTCCTGGTCTATGACCAAGACAAGGACCCCCTGGGGGCATGAAAGTTTAAACCCATGTGGTTCAGATCCTTCATTATAAAAGAGGTATTAAAAAAGGGCGCTTATCATTTGGTTGATTTTGAAGGTAATTCTTTGGCGTAGCCTAGAAATGGGCTCTACCTCAAGAAGTATTACTCATAGACAGGTCATTGTGGGTAACTTTTTGTAACATATGTATAGTCTTTATACTATTACTTTTTAAGTTTCTTTTAAAGTGTTATGGACGTGTCATTGATGTTATCTTTCATCAATATGGCAGATGTCAAGTGAGTTTGAGGTGTTCATTGGGTATGCAGATGGTTCTAGTCGACACACGTGGAGGCTTACCTCCGCAGCTTGGGTAATCTTTACACCTCAGGGTCAGTTGTTATCTTCCGGAGGTATATGCTTAGGTGACACCACAAATAATGTCGCCGAGTATAGTTCAGTTATTAAGTTTCTTTGTGACGCCTTGTCATTGGGTATCTCTCATCTCCAGGTCTATATCGACGCTCAACCAGTTGGGTTGTAGCTAAACAGAGTATATCGGGTTCATGATCCAACTTTACACCAACGATTCCTTAGGGTACGTCTCTTAGAATGAAACTTTGATTATATTACATATTTTCATGTTCCTAGGAGATTAAACCAAATTACAGATACTCTAGCTAATCAAATTTTAGATTGGCATCTTGCCCACATACAAAAGAACATGGACATAAACATGTAAATACATTTTTGCACATAGAATCCATAAGACACAAAAAGATAAAAACCATATATAAACATCATAAAATAACCAGAGTACATAGATGGACGAAAGTGCCTAAAAAATGGGAATAGTAACGAGTCACCGGGCTTATTCCCTCAAAAAATATATACAAGTAGTGCTTGTGGCACATAAAAAGTCTAATTTTGTTCAGGGCATATGGGCCCTATTATAATCATCAACAACACGGGCTAAACGCCTAAACAATTGAACCCATGTCTGAGGTGCCCCCACAACATGAGGCTGCATGGATGGCGACAGGTCCTCTATCTCTGCCATCGGGACTGTGCCAGTGAGTGCAGTGAAGTTCCACTCAACTCGTCTAAGGACCCTCTCGGCCTCTCCAGTTGGGAGGTTCCCTACTACTGCTGCTCCCCCAGCGGCGGCAGCCACGGCTTCTGGCCATGGATGACGCCTATTCCGTGCATAATCGGTAGGTCGCACGAGTCCCACATCTTCATGCAACAAACGTTTACCCATCAAATACTCTGGCATACAAAAAAAATGATATATATAAGAAAAAGACATAAAAATTACATATCAAAAAAAAAAACTACAAAGGTGGAGACTTACCCATCTCCCCTCGCTCCTCACCAGGAGGCACGGGTATCTCAAGATCTCTAGAGAAATCTATCCCTGCATATGGGTAGTCCTCAATCACAAGGCTCTTTTATGACAACCACGCAAAGAAATCATCGTCGAAGGACTCAACGGTCCTTCCACCACCCTGTCGAGGCAGTAATACTGCCCATCTACACACTGCAGGGAAAGAGGCTTGATGTCCTCATACTACAACCCAAGGACTGAAACTCGAAACTCTCTCAAAAAAGAACAAACACAAGATGGTCCTGAACCCAAAGTTCCTCTGTGTCCATTGTCGGCAATCTGTCAATTGCCTCTTCATGCACTCAAGCAGTGTGGTACTCCAGTCAAAAATTTGTGCATTCATGCACTGGATGGAACAGTTCATCTATGCGCACGAAGCCTGATGCAAGGCTGTTGAGCTGGTAATCTGTCCAATCAGTAACAATATAGTCTACAACGCTAAGTTAGTAATCTTGCTAATGGGTACCTGGGAGCCCACACGGTCAATCCCAGCCTCACAATGCTCAGCTATCAATTCTGATATCTTGCTCGTCCCCGCAGGAAATGTCTGGAAGTTGACTGGTTCCCCTCTCCTTGAGAGGCCAGTCATAAAGTAGATATCCTCGGTGGTGGGCACCAATGATTGCCCCTCTAGCATAAATGCCTCTACATCAGGGTGTCAGTAGTCAATCAAGGCATTCAGTATCCTTGGTTGTGCGTGCATAAATGTACATAGAAATAATTTGAGTAAACCACATTGCATTAACATGGCCATGACATTCGGATCTGCTACAACCAACTCACTGATTGCCTCATGATCCCTTTCCCTCCACTGGACATACATCCTGCCAACACAACAAGGTAAAGGAGGGTCAGTACTTCCTTTTAGTTTTCTTTTTTCATCATAAAAGGGGGGTACACGTGGGTTGTAGAGGTGACAGTCGCATGTACACGCGGGAAGACTTTACTCTACCCAAATGTACACGCAGCCTGTCCAGAGACAGCCCACGTGTACCTAGGGCTGACCTTTTTAAGGTCGACACCCACCCAAAAAACAAACTAAACAATGAAATTGAAGTATTGAATAGCTAGATAAGGGAGTTTGTACTTACTTGGTCCAAGCAGAAGTTCATTTCGTCCACTGTAGCTCCCGGAATCACTATTTTTGGCAAAGGCGGTCTTTTGGCTCCAGAGTCAATTTCCAAATCAACAATGGTGATAATGAGTTGCCATCTTCTATTTATAGACTTTTTGGCCTCTTTTTGTCATTTTTTTTGGCCTCCCTTATTAGTTTCTTTATACCAAAAACCATTTAGAGTGATCCAGGAGTTATATGGGAGGGATTTGATTGGGTATTGGGACAATTTTGTTTTTTGAGTTTTGAGAAAATATTGACGGTCCATAAAAAAAAAAAAAAATCAAAAATCAACTTGAGCATATAGGTTAGGTTACCACCCCAAATTTTGCATCTCGTTGTCTTTTTCTTCTACTATAGGATCGATCCCATCAGGTTGTGACACAGAACCGTCATATCTTCTCTAGAAGTGTCGCAACTTGGTGGTAGAGCTTACTAGAACATGGATGCCCTAGGTAGGTCCTGGTTGCATTATGTTGTCCATGTCGTTTCTAAAAAGACTGTAGGATCAGGAGTCCGTATAGTCTTTCCTGAATATGAATTTGAGCCTCATTTGCATGAGTCTTTTTCACTCTTTGTCTCACCCTCAGGACTCCCAAAAAATAACGGGTCTCCTTTTAATCCCTTTTCAGACCCTCTAAAAATGAAAAGATTGTCGAGCGATCTTGTGGCCTTTCACGCTCGTTAAACTAAAATTTGAAGTCACGTCTGTCCGTAGGTATTTTACCCATTTTTCAGTCCGGACGGTCAACTGTACGAACAAAGGTATACTCTATCGAATTCCCATTCTTTAGAAGAGTAATCTTAGGTATAATTTTATTCCTTTTTCGGGCCTAAGGGACTAAATTTATGAAAAGGAAACCCCCACGGAGTCCATAGTTAAGCTCTTTTCAGACTCCCTAAAATTGAAAAGATCATCGAGTGACCTTATTCTTTCACACTCATTAAATTGGTCCAGAAGAATATTCCTGATGGAGTCCATAGTTAAGCTTTTTTCAGACTCCTTAAAAGTGAAAAAATAGCTGAGTGATATTGTCCTTGTCACACTCATTAAAATGGTTTTGAATTGACGTCTAATCGGTGCTAGTTTATCCCTTTTTCGAACCGACTAGACTATTGTCGAAAAAGGTACCCCAGCGGAGTCTCCTTTTATGCTTTTTCAGATTCTCTAAATATGAAAAACCACTGAGATTACCTTCTCTGGGCTCGTTAAACTTACATCGAAGGACGTTACCATTGTGTGTTCTATTAACCTCTTTTGCATACCTTATCCACCAGCCTTGTGACAGTTTGCTTCTACATCTTAACACCTTTGGCCACCGAAGGATTTTCCCCAAGTATCATTTTACCAGAACATCAGTCTTGTCCTTGTGCCTTGAGCTTGTATGTTTGCAGTACTTGTTCCTCCATTGTAACGTAATATTCCTTTATTCTTTTTCCAAAATTATCGAAAAGAACAAAAAAATCAAATATACCCCAAAAAGCGGTTGGGAAAAGTATTTTCTTTATTAGAAGCATAATGAGTCGCCCTTGGATAAAGCACATATGTCTGTTTGTTCATCAGACTATGGGATGTAGTACGACCTTAGGAATCTTTTCTCGCTATATAGAGTTGTGTCCTCCACCATTTGGTTATTCATCCAAACATATGGAGAGTTTGCGTTTCCTCCTACTTCGTAGACTTATGATTAACATATATGTTGCCTGAGTCTTATCACTTGTCATGCTATTGTCCAAGGGAATTTTTTCACTAAGCCTAAGTCGGCCCCTCTACAATATGTCTCTTGTCCGCATACCTGGCCATCCTGAATCTCCAATCAAGTCCTTGTTCGAAATCACTGAAGCCTTCAGTCTGATCATCAAGATTATCAAGTCCATAACCGACGAGCAGTAAAAGACCTATGGGTAGTGCATTCGTACACTCATATTACACTCCTACCCGAGTTTAATAAGATTTTGAAGTTGTTTCTCGAGTTCTGAAGTCCAGCCATCAGGATGAATCAGCTTCTGGAAGATGGATACTCTATATGTATATCTTTCTGATTTCGAGATGTAGCTCAACTGTGTATTATTTGCGGCTACTCTTTATAGTTATTTGACATGGATATACAGTGTATTTTATTGGTAGCCATGGTTCTATTTTATCCCAAGCATGGGTATGCCCGCCTCAATGAGGCATTTGTTATTTTGCAGACGACACCTCCTGGTTCTTGATCCTTGGGCTCAATCATTCAGCACATCAGTAAATATTGGTAATGTATTTCGGCCATCAGATGCTCTTCTGAACTCACACATTAGGGGGAATCTGTTATAACCCTAAATTGCACCACACATGCTTACCTGGAATCAGGCCAATTCATATCCCTTCTTTTCCAAAAATCTATTGAACAACTCATTGAAAATCCTCTTGTGTCAAGGCCCACGTGCCCTAACCCATTACTGCACGTGTGTGCACATTGGTTGACTCACAACAACCTGCATGTCCCTAACAAAGCATGAAAAAAGGAAAGTTTTCGACGGAAAAAAAAGCTATGGATTAGTTAACTGAAACTCCCAGCCATGCATGGTCGAGGTTTCGTCCAAAACCCTAGCTCCTTCTAGCCTATAAAATAAGGGGTAGGGGTACCATTTGGAGAAGGAAAAAATATAGCGAAGAAACTCTGCCCATTTACGTAATCCATTGTCCCAACCCTTTAGCCTTTCCTCATGCCAAAGGAGATTTAACGCAAAGAAGTTGAAGGACAGAAGAAGAGGAGCCCATGATCAGGTTCAAGGAGCAGTGGTTGGTCTAATCTTTTTTTTAAGTTGATTCACTTTCAGTAATAAAAGAATACTTTTCCCGTCCCAATGCATGAATTGTCTATGGTTTGATTAATTTATGCTTGATTTCTAACCCTTGAGTATAGAAGTAGCATGCATGCATAGTTGTTGTTTGTCTTGAGTGCAGGTCATCTATGGAAGGAGCAACGCAAGAAAGTAATCGAAGAGAAACGAAGGATCTACATCGAACGCTGGTAATAAGGTTGGTGGTCCTTTTCCATGCATTTACTATGAAAGAGGGGCCCATGATCATGTTCAAGGAGTGGTGTCCAGTCTCATATTTTTTGTAAGTTGATTCACTTTCAGTAATAAAAGAATACTTTTCCCGTCCCAATGCATGAATTGTCTATGGTTTGATTAATTTATGCTTGATTTCTAACCCTTGAGTATAGAAGTAGCATGCATGCATAGTTGTTGTTTGTCTTGAGTGCATGTCATTTGTGGAAGGAGCAACACAAGAAAGTAATCGAAGAGAAACAGAGGATCTACATCTAACGCTGATAATAAGGTTGGTGGTCCTTTTCCATGCATTTACTGTGAAAAAGGGGTATAAATCTTGGGTTGTAGGTAAAAAAGTAGTTTCTATTCAGTCAAAATCTGCATGCATGTCTGACCATAGTTTACTAGTCCGTAGGGTGTTTCTCCCAACAACAATGGTGTGCCCCCTTGGATGCCTAAAACCCTAGATAAATCGGCCTCAATCCTAGATGCCCCCAAATGCAACACAAAACCGCTAGTGTAACACCCTATTTCCCTCAGTCTATAAAAAATAACTATACTGGAAAAGTATTGTGGCAAACTCAGAAATGTGAATGTGTGATGTGAATGGACCTTGTGAAAAAGGTCAATGAATGTAAATAATATTATGAATATATATATATTGCAGGACTGCTGAGAGGGGGTGTGCTGAAAAAGAGACCACGATGGCTAAAGAAAAGTGGTGGAAGGCACCTGGAATGGTGGTGTTAACTTCCACCAAAACCAATACTGTATTTGGACTTCACTGGCCCAGAGAACCAAGAGCAGCTCGCTGTGTTGGAAGGTTTACAGTTGGCATTAAGCTTGTCATTGATGGTAAGAACAACAATGGAAAAGATCAGCATGATTAGCAGTGCAATGATAATGGAAGAGTAAACTCCATTGTATAATTTCGGATACCAGGAGTTGAAGTGTCGAAACACTTCACCACCGAAGTGGCGAAATCGCAAAGTGGAGTTGAAGCGTTGAAACAATTCACCATAGAAGTGGTGAAATGAGAAATGGAAAAATGATCCTAGCCGTTGGATCAAGGTGTGATATAGGCCATCAAATCCAGGAGGTGAATATGGCAGATCACGTCAGAAAGGACAGTTGTGGACCATTGGATCAAGAGGACGCGTGGTGAAATATCAGAGCTAGTCAAAGACTCCATTTCAGAGTTTCACAAATCGCGACTTGGAGTGAAGAGAATCTCCATCTAAGGATTAGCGAGATGCGAGATCATGAAAAGATCAAGACCATCAGATCACCAAGAATGAGGAACGTTGATCTAAGCTCCATCTCGAAGTCTCACCTATCGCGACTTGGAGTGACAAGAATCTCCATCTAATGAACAACGAGATGCAAGATCATGAAAATATCAGGACCATCAGATCACCAAGAACGTGGACCATTGATCTGAGATCCATCTCGAAGATTCTCCTATCATGACTTGGAGTGACGAGAACCTCCATCTTAGGAACAACGATATGGGAAATCGTGATTTAATCACAGCCTTTATATCAAGGTGTGATCTGGACCGTTGATCTGAATCCATTTTGGAGTTTTGTGAATCATGACTTGGAGAGGCAAGAAACATAACCACAAGAACACCAAAATCGTGATATGATCTTATATATTGAATCAAGATCAGATCTGAACCATCGAATCATAGGACAAGTGGCAAGCAATTGGAATTTTGTTGACTTGGAGTCAACGGAGCATGGTGTGGAAAATTGCAAAATATGAAGCACCTTTTGGCATAGCCTATGGTCACCACCGGTGGTCATGAGAAGGGAAGGAGTCATTTCAGATAAGCTCCATTTCGGGTTTTCGGGGATCGCGACTTAGAGAGTCGAGATGCCTCATCTCAAGATTCACAGAATGTGAAATCACAAAAGAGATTTATGCATAAGTGCGTGGTCATAGCCATTGGGCACATCGATGGAATATGGAGGAAGAAGCTAGAGGTTCTAAGCTTCACCACAGGGATCCAAAAATGGTGAAACAAGCACAAGATTCTTTATTCTTAATCTAACGGTTCAGGTGAAGTTGAACAAGATCGAACGGCTACTTTTTCACTTCTCAGTGTAACAGCTAAAACAAATGATGTTCTCTGCCAGAGGACTCGAAGAGGACTGAGTGTGATCGCCAAAGAAGATGAAGAGTCTCAAGGCATATTCAAGTGGATTAAGGATTATTGATACAAGCAATTGACAGATGGAAGGGGATTGAAGTCTATAGTTGAAAACAGAAAGGATAAGCTCATCTAAGACAGAGAAGACGAAGAGTCTCGACTGCCAAAGAGGATGAGGAATCTCAGCATGACATCCAATGATGCTGAATGCGTGGGCCAACCACCAGAGAAGCTGAAGGGCTACCATGATGATCAGACAAAGCACTTGACATGTGGAGGAGATGAACATGGTGTGAGCAGGTCGAGGGATTGCGCGCATTGCATGCACAAGTAGAACAGAAGTTGTAAGTACACCATACAGAGAAGAGTTGCGATGGTTGTTGGTGTAGCTGTGATTGTCATTGTTGAAGGTGATTCATGCGTGAACAAGGAGGGGAGTGCAGCAGCTAAAATGAACAGAAGATGAACTGTGCAGTGAATGGACATGGCACACAGAGCATAAAAGGAAGAAGAACAAACAGCGCAAGTCATGTGTCCAGCAAGGCAATGAGACAGACAGAGAAACAAAATGTAGCAGAATAGTGATGATTCTGGTAAGCCTATGTTGAACATTATATCACTGTAATGAGTTTCAGTAGCAAATATTTATAAAACAGGGTGGTAGGGAGGTGTTAGGCAGGACTTTTGTCCTCAGAGGTTCAAGTGGGTTCTTGAACATAGGGAGTTGTAGGTTCCTTCTAGTTGGTGCTAAAGAAACCAGGGAGTTGGTGCTTCCTTCTAGCTGATGCTAGAGAAACCAGGGAGTTGTAGATTCCTTCTAGTTGGTGCTAGAGAAACCAGGGAGTTGGTGCTTCCTTCTAGTGGGTTATAGAGAAAATAGAGAGTTGGTTCTCTCAGCAAGTTGTAGCTTGCAAAAACAGAGGTTGTAATCTCACAATGAGTTGGTGCTCATATGTATGATAATGTAAAGAATGTAGATAATACTTATCATATAAAGAAAAAGAGGTTTTTACCCTTTATGGGTTTCCTTGGGAAATATTTGTCTCTGTGTTTCTCATATATGTGACTGATGTTGAATGTGCCATTGTTTATTTCCTTGCATTATTGTGATAATCATTGAGTGCCTTGTAAAGATTTTAAAAGAAGCATAATTGTTTAAGCACGGTAACAACTAATTCAAACCCCCCCCTCTTAGTTGTCCAACAATTGGCATCAGATCCAACCCCTTTTATCTAGGGGTAGATCCTAGAGCTTAAACATGTCAATCCATGAAGTAAATTCAACCAATAAGGCCCCTCTGTTCAATGGAACAAACTTTTCCTTCTGGAAAGTTAGAATGAGAACCTACATAATGTCATTAGGTCCAGATGTCTGGGATGTGGTAGATACTGGCTGTGTAAAGCCAATTGTGCTAGCTAATAAGGATGACAAACTAGAATTTAGCTTCAACGCTAAGGCTATGAATTCTATCTTGAGTGGGCTTGCAGAAACATAATTCGTAAAAGCTATGCACCTAGGAACTGCCAAAGAAATGTGGGACAAACTCATTAGTATCTATGAGGGTAATGAGAAGGTAAAGGATGCAAAGCTTCAAACCTACAAAATACAGTTTGAACAACTGAAGATGAAGGAATATGAAACTGTTGGAAAATACTTTCTGAGAGTAGAAGAAATGGTAAATGCAATGAAGGCACTTGGCGAAAAAATTGATGAACCTTCTTTAGTTCATAAAATCTTGAGAACTCTCCCAGATAGGTTCAACCCAAAGGTCTATGCTATAGAAGAACTTAATGATCTAAAAACCTTGGAATTTGATCAACTACTAGGAACATTGACTGCATATGAAATGAGAATAGTTAAAGATAAACTTACCTCTAGAGAAACATCATTTAAAGAAGACAAGAATGAGGATTCTGAGCCCGATGAAATTGAAGCAAAATTTGTGAAGAGACTAAAGAAGGAATCAGGAAAATACAAAGGTAAACTGCCTTTCAAATGTTTCAACTGTGGTAGGATAGGTCATTTTGCAAATAAATGACCCCACAAAGGAAAGGATCATACATGTGATGATGAGGAGAAGTACAAACACAAAAAATTCTTTAAAGATAAAAACTTTAAGAAGAAAAGTTTGTGCGTAAACAATGATGATGATCCTTCAGATGATGAAGAAAATGACTCCTCTATTGAAGATAAAATAAATGACTTCATACTTATGGCCAAAGAGGATTATGATAATAAAAGCATGGGGAGTGATGAAGAAGAAGCTGTGGTTGACATGGAAGGAGAATTGATCAGTGCACTGGAAGAGATTGACAGACTAAGAATCAAGAAAAGAAAGAAAAGACAATTGTTGATACAGTTCGAGAAAGAAAGTAAAGAACCTGATGAATACCTTGTCTTACTAAAAGTAGAATTGGAAGAGGCAAAGAAAATAGAAGAGATTCTAAAACAACAACTATCAGAAAAGAATGCAATATGTGAATCATTAGAACAAGAAGTAGTGAAAACGAGGAAAGAAATGGAGAAGTTTCAATCCCTGTATAATCAGAATCTGTCAAGTATCAAAGCCTCAGAAGGATTGGCCACCATTCTAAATCAGCAAAGGAATCCAAAGCTGAAAGCTGGCTTGGGTTATGAAGAGGGATCAAGCAGTGGTAAGCCAGGAAATGAAGAACCCATCAAGTTTGTCAAAAGTACAACCAATGACAATAACAATCCTGCAGAAACAAAGGAAGACAATCAACCGCCCAAGTTGAGTAAGGTAAAAGATGCCAGATATAAATCTATAGAACAAAGAAGTAATGTGCTCATTTTTGAATGACGTCATCATCCTAGAAGAAATCGATTTTCTCAAAGAAGACAACCATTTTCCATGTACAATTTTTTTTTCTATGGCTATTGTTTCTACTGTGCTAACTTTGGTCACAAAGTTTTAAATTGATCCTTAAGACTTAGACATGAGCAATTAATATTTCAAAGGAATAAATACTTGCCACAACAAAGAATGGTGCAGCCAAGTAACAAACCTTCACTGATTTCCAATTGCCAAATTAAGTCTAGGGACATGCAACTAAAGAGGTCAAGAAATAATCAACAGACAATGAGTAGACAACACTGCACCAATAAGTTTGACCCGTTGAACAATGAGATTGAATGCTACATCTATCATAACTATGGACACAAATCTATTGACTATCGTTTAAGGGAATATGAACCAGATTCAAAATCTCCTGCTGAAAATGTCAGGTTTTGGAAGAACAAGGAAAGTGACAAGTGTGGATTAGTGTTGTCCTCTCAAAGAAAAATGAACCCTTGGTATATATACATTGGATGCTCCAAACACATGATGGGAGACAAAGGCAATTTTATAACTCTACGTGAAAGCAAATCAGGAAATGTAACCTTTGGAAATGATGCTCCAGGGAAAATAAAGGGCAAAGGGATGGTGAGCTTAAGTAATGGAAAAGGAAAAGTCCAAGATGTTCTACTTGTGGATGGGCTGAAACATAATCTGCTCAGTGTAATTCAAATGTGTAACAGAGGATGCAAAGTGTTGTTCATGTCCAAGGACTGCAAGATAAAGTCTGTAAACTCAGGACAAGTGGTGGCCAAAGGCATAAGGGCAGAAAATAATGTATATATGCTGAAAGAAAATAAAGAAGAATGTCATCTAAGAAAATATGATGAAAGTTGGTTATGGCATAGGAGACTTGTACATCTAAACTTTGACCACTTAATCAAACTCAAAAACCTCGAGGCAGTAAAAGATCTTCCGAGAATATCAAAGCCCCAAGATTCAATGTGTAAATCCTATCAAGTAGGGAAGCAAAATAGGACACAATTTAAGTCCAAGAGATTTACTTCAACAGAGAAACCACTCCAACTAGTTCATATGGATTTATGTGGACCATCAAGACAAGACGGCACAGGGAAAGAAAACTACTTCATGTTGATTATCGATGATTACTCCAGACTTACTTGGGTTGCCTTTCTCAAAGAAAAACCTGAAGCATTTGAGAAGTTTAAAATATTTAAGACTTTAACAGAGACTCAAATAGGCAAGAGGTTAAAGGCAGTAAGATCAGATCGGGGAGGAGAGTTTATGTTAAGAGACTTTAAGGAATTCTGCGATGAACATGGGATAAAGAGAGAATACACAATCCCAAGAACTCGACAACAAAATGGAGTTGTTGAGAGGCAAAACAAAACAGTGCAGGAAATGGCCAGGTCAATGATGAATGAGAAGAACATTGGTCAAACCTATTGGGTAGAAGCAATACACATAGTAGTCCATGTTCTTAACAAAGCCCACCTCATACCACAAAGTGACTAGACACCTTATGAATTATGGTTTGGAAGACCTTCCTCAATCAAACACTTCAGAGTCTTTGGGAGTAAATTCTACATAAAGAATAATCATGAGAACCTCGGAAAATATGATGATAGGGCTGATGAAGGTATCTTCTTAGGGTATACTACAAACAGTAAAGGATATAGATGCTATAATAAGAGGCTGCATAAAATGGTTGACTATATTGATGTAAAAATTGATGAAGGAATCCCATCAAGAGAGGTGTATAGTAATGATTCTTCTACAAAAGACACAGCTAAAGTTGAAGATGAATAGGTCCAAGAATCAGAAAATGAAGACTCTGAATCAGATGAAGACTCAGACACTCAGACAGACTCAAATCAACAGTCAAATTCAAATTCCTCCTCCAGAATCATTCAAAAGAATCATCCTGCAAGTTAGATAATTGGAGAAAAAGACAAAGGTGTACAAACCAGGAGAAATATAATCAAAACCACCGAACAATCTCATACATCTTTCATATCCATGCTGGAACCCAAGAATTTCAATGAAGCCAACAAAGATGATCACTGGGTTAAAGCAATGAATGATGAACTTGATCAGATTGAGAAAAACAATACGTGGGAGATGGTTCAAAGACCTGAAGGTAAAAACGTCATTAGCTCCAAATGGATCTTTAAGAATAAGTTGAATGAGCAAGGACAAGTTATCAGGAACAAAGCAAGGTTACTCTGTAAAGGCTATGCTCAGATAGAAGGATTGGATTTTGGTGAAACATTTTCGCCCGTAGCAAGATTGGAAGCTATCAAAATGTTTCTTACCTATGCTTGTCACAAAAGGTTTAAAGTCTACCAAATGGATGTCAAGTCAGCCTTTCTAAATGGAGATTTAAGTGAAGAAGTCTATATGGAACAATCAGAGGGTTTCAAACTGTCTGATAACCCTGACTTAGTATGCAATATGAAGAAAGATTTATATGGTTTAAAACAATCCCCTTGATCCTGGTATCACAGACTTGATACGTATCTCAAAGACAAAGGGTTCAAGAGAGGAACAACTGACAACAATCTGTATATTAAAATAGAGGATAATATTTTTCTCATCGTACTGGTCTATGTAGATGACATCATCTTTGGATGTAATAAGGATTCATTGGTACAATGGTTTGCTTCTGCCATGGAGTTTGAATTTGAAATTTCTATGATAGGAGAACTGTCATTTTTTCTTGGTCTGCAAATTACTCAGAGGACCAAAGGGATGTTCATTTCTCAAGAAAAATATCTAAGAGAAATGTTGAAAAGGTTTCAAATGGAAGATTCTAAACCTGTGGGTACACCTATGGTAGCTGGATGTAAATTAAGAAAGGATGATGACTCACCTGATGTTGATCAAAGCTCATATCGATCAATGATAGGAAGCCTGCTTTACATCACAACATCTCACCCAGACATAATGCATGTTGTAGGAATGGTAGGAAGATATCAAGATACACCTAAACAAAGTCATTTGCAAGCTGTCAAAAGGATATTTAGGTATTTGAAAGAAACAATGACTTATGGTCTGTGGTATCCCAGAAATCAAAATGTTCAGTTGACTACTTATTCAGATGCAGATTGGGAAAATTGTGTTGATGAGAGAAAAAGCACTAGTGGAGGAGAATTATTCCTGGGTGACTCCTTAGTATCCTGGCTTAGTAAAAATCAAGGCTCCATTTCTTTATCAACCACAGAGGCAGAGTACATTTCTGTTGCTACCTATTGCACTCAGGTATTATGGATGATTCAGACACTTGCAGATTTGGAGGTAAAATACAATGCACTGATCCCAATTCATTGTGATAACATTAGTGCCATCAGTGTGTCTAAAAATCCTATATTCCACTCCAAGACCAAGCATATTCCCATAAAATATCATTTTCTGAGAGAGAAGGTCACCAATCAGATTGTTTAGGTCAATTACATTCCCACCATGGAACAAATTGCAGACATTTTTACTAAACCTCTAGCCAAGACACCATTTGAATATCTCATATAGAAGCTCGGTGTCATCCTGTCTCACATCTAAGAGAGTCCATCCTGTTAGGGGTATTGATGTATTGATTGCATATCTGATACCTCATAAAATTACTACAACAGCTCAGGGGGAGCATGTTTTCTTTGAGATTGATGTCAAAGGGGGAGAAAAGGAGTTGTCCAGATCGGATGCTACAGTTGGAGGTCCAAACAGATTAGCACAACCATTCAGGGTTGCCATCAATGCCAAAGGGGGAGATTTTTGGAAGGTTTAGAGTTGGGAGTAATCTTGTCATTGATGGCAAGAACATCGATGGAAAAGATCAGCATGATCAACATCACAGTGATAATGGAAGAGTAAACTCCATTTTAGAATTTTGGATACCGGGAGTTGAAGTGTCGAAACACTTCACCACCAAAGTGGAAAAATCACGAAGTGGGGAAATCGCGAAGTGGAGTTGAAGCATCGAAACACTTCACCACAGAAGTGGAGAAATGTGAAATGGAGAAATGATCCTAGCCGTTGGATCAAGGTGTGATCTAGGCCATCAGATCTAGGAGGTGAATATGGTAGACCACGTCAGAAAGGATAGTCGTGGACCATTGGATCAAGAGGATGCATGGAAAAAGATCAGAGCTAGTCAAAGACTCAATTTCAGAGTTTCGTGAATCGCGACTTGGAGTGACGAGAATCTCCATCTAAGGATCAGCGATATGCGAGATCAAAAAAAGATCAGGACCATCAGATCACCAAGAACAAGGACCCTTGATCTGAGCTCCATCTCGGAATCTTACCTATCGCGACTTGGAGTGACAAGAATCTCCATCTAAGGAACATCAAGATGCGAGATCGTGAAAATATCAGGACCGTCGGATCACCAAGAACATGGACCGTTGATCTGAGCTCCATCTCAGAGCTTCGCCTATCACGACTTGGAGTGACGAGAACCTCCATCTTAGGAACAACAATATGTGGAATTGTGATTTAATCACAACCGTCATATCAAGGTGTGATCTAGACCGTTGATCCGACTCCATTTTGGAGTTTCGCGAATCACAACTTGAAGAGGAAAGAAACATAACCACAAGAATGTTGAAATCATGATATGCAAAATTGTGATATGATCTGATCTGTTGAATCAAGATCAGATCTGAACCGTCGAATCATAGGACAAGTTGCAAGCGATTGGAATTTCACTGACTTGGAGTCAACAGAGCATGGTGTGGAAACTCGTGAAATATGAAGCACCTTTTGGCATAGCCTATGGTCACCTCTAGTGGCCACGAGAAGGGAAGGAGTTAGTTCAGATAAGATCCATTTCAGGGTTTCGAGGATCGCAACTTGGAGAGTCGAGATGCCTCATCTCAAGTTTCACGAAATGCAAAATCGCGAAAGCGCTTTATGCATAAGCGTGTGGTCACAACCATTGGGAACATCGATGGAAGGTGGAGGAAGAAGCTAGAGGTGCTAAGCTTCACCACAGGGATATCGAAATGCCGAATTATGAAATGGTGAAACAGGCATAAGATTCTTTATTCTTAATCCAATGGTTCAGGTGAAGTTGAACAAGATCGAAGGGATACTTTTTCACTTCTCAGTGTAACAGCTAAAACAAATGATGATCTCTACCAGAGGACTCGAAGAGGACTGAGTGTGATTGCCAAAGAAGATGAAGAGTCTCAAGGCATCTTCCAGTGGATTGAGGATTATTGATACAGGCGATTGATAGATAGAAGGGGATTGAAGTCTGTAGCTGAAAACAAAAAGGATAATCTCATCAAAGACAGAGAAGACGAAGAGTCTCAACTGCTAGAGAGGCTGAGGAATCTCAACATGACATCCAGTGATGTTGAATGTGTGGGAAAACCGCCAGAGAAGCTGAAGGGTTACCATGATGATCAGACAGAGCACTCAACATGTGGAGGAGATGAACGCGGTGTGATCAGGAAGAGGGATTGCGTGCATTACATGCACAAGTAGCACAGAAGCTATAAGTACAACATACAAAGAAGAGTTGCGGTGGCTATTGGTGTAGCTATGAGTGTCATTTTTGAAGGTGATTCATGCATGAAGAAGGAGGGGAGTGCAGCAGCTAAATTGAACAGAAGAGGAACTGTGCAGTGAATGGAGATGGAACACAGAGCATAAAAGGAAAAAGAACAGACAGCGCAAGTCATGTGTGCAGGAAGGCAATGAGGTATGTAGAGCAACGAAATGTAGCAGAACAGTGATGAGTCTCGTAAGCCATTATTGAACATTATATCACTGTAATGAGTTTTAGTAGCAAAGATTTATAAAACAGGGTGGTAGGGAGGTGTTAGGGAGGACTGTTGTCCTCAGAGGTTCAAGTGGGTGCTTGAACACAGGGAGTTGTAGCTTCCTTCTAGTTGGTGCTAGAGAAACCAGGGAGTTGGTTCTTCCTTCTAGTTGGTTCTAGAGAAACCAGGGAGTTGTAGCTTCCTTCTAGTTGGTGCTAGAGAAACTAAGGAGTTGGTGCTTCCTTCTAGTGGGTGCTAGAGAAAACAGAGAGTTGGTGCTCTCATCAAGTTGCAGCTTGCAAAAACAGAGGTTGTAGTCTCACAATGAGTTGGTTCTCATATGTATGATAATGTAAAGAATGTAGATAATACTTATCATATAAAGAAAAAGAGGTTTTTAACCTGTATGGGTTTCCTTGGGAAATATATGTCTCTGTGTTTCTCATATATGTGACTGATGATGAATGTGCCATTGTTTATTTCCCTGCATTATTGTGATCATCATTGAGTGCCTTGTAAAGATTTTAAAAGAAGCATAATTATTTAAGCACGGTAACAACTGATTCACCCCCCCCTCTCAGTTGTCCAACATGTTGGCCCCAAATTAAATGACTTGCCAGGTTGGTAGGTAAATGGATCCTCATGAGTAATGAGGGATGGGGGTGAACTGCCCATATGTAGAGTCCTCATACCTGACCACCACGAGGAATATCGTGCCACAGGAAACCTTGCTGAAAAGAGAAAAGGCAGGAAGAGTGTGCGATGAAAGGAGGATACGTGAGGGGAAAGAAAAAAAGAACTCTAGAAAATACAGAGTGAGTGATAGAAGAGAAGAAGGAGAGTAAGCTTCATTCTCGGTCACTGTTGAGTAGAGACTCAGTCTCGTAGCATCATGGTCTCAGCTCAGGGGTGCCTAGTGGTAAATCCTTTTGGAGTTGTTGAGCCTGCGGTTGGGTGGAAACGAGAACCCCTCTCAGCAGTTGCATTACCTATGGTGATTTTCTGATAAGTGTTATATCTTGTATCTTGAAATTTATATGCTGACATGTATGCTCATAGTCTATGTAATTTATGAATGGTTTGAGTATAAGACTGTCTGTGTGGTGTTTCGATCAGAAATGGTGGTTGCATGCTTTTATTGGAAGGACCACATATGGCTTATGTTTATAGATAGATCTTCAAGTCATACGTGGTCCTTCCAATAAAAGCATGCAACCACCATTTCTGATCGAAACACCACACAAACAGTCTTATACTCAAACCATTTGGACTTCAAGTCTTCTTTCGGGAAATCTATGCCCTTATTCATCTCCAGGAGTACCTGGAATAGATCTCTCCACAGAGATACCCTCTCTGGAAAGCTTACCAAGAACCTGGAAGAGGATTTGGTGGTGCAACTCTTAGCCATCTTGTGTAAGGAAGAATGGTCCTCGTATATCCCAACATTTTGGCATTTCGGTACCCGGAGTACCCAAGGGTGAGTCTCCTTGCACTCGCAAGTCCCAAAACCCCAACATGTGAAATCCTGAATTATTAGCATGGGGGTAAATTAAGAGTTTTCGAAGTTTCGTCACCAGAAGTATCTAGGTGCGAGTTTTCTTGTACTCGTGAGTCTCGAAACCCCGATTTACGAAATCCCGAAATGGCATTGTGTGGTTAAGTATCGATCGACGGATGAGATCCTGATGGAAGATCTAAGGTTAGTCGCAACAGTTAGATTGGAAGAAGAAATGAGGGCGTTAATGCCTCAACCCCTTTCCTTTTATCTTCATAAGTAGTGAAGAAATCGGGACCATAGATCCCCAAGGTCCGTGGGAGTATCTGAACCATCCTTTTATAAGGGCACGTGGAGGTTAGTAAGCGTTTCGACATTTCAGCACTCGGGGAATCAAAGGGCAAGAACCCTGGTCATCGTGAGTCACAAAATCCCAACAAATGAAACACTGAAATAGTTTAAAGTGTGGATAAGCATTGCACAATGAACGATATTCTGTCGGAATATTTGTGGTCAGTCACGGTCGTTAAATTGGAGGAATAAACGAGGGTGTTAAATGCCTCAACCTCTTTCTTTTATCTTCATGAGTAGTGAAGGAATAGGGACTGTAGATCCCAAGATCCATGGAAGTTACCTGGACCGTCCATTTGTAGAGGACACGTGGTTGTCAGTCGGCGTTTCGGCACCCGGGAGACCAAAGGGCAAGAACCCTTTTCTTCGCAAGCCGCGAAATCCTCGTAAACGAAACCCCGAATCGGTTTAAGTGTGAATAAGTTTGAGAAAGCCGGGATTTGATCATGATCATTGATCATCCTGAAAAGATCATAACGGTTGATCATGGGTAAAGGTCGTAGCCATCCATCGGAGGGACACGTGGTTGTCGGTCGGCATTTCGACGTTTCAGCACCTGGGAAACCAAAGGGAAAGAACACTTGTCTTTGCAAGTCGTGAAATTACAGTACCCAAAACCCTGATGTGCTCTGTGGTAGAAAGGAGGAGTCCCGAAAGGATCTAGATCATCCATCAGAGGAGACGTGTGGTGAAAGGTTAGAGTTTGAGGATAGCTCTGAAATCTCGTGGACCGTTGGATCCAAATCCTCGAGGATCGTTGATCTCCTACACGAATCCCCATATCAAGATTCAGGGATTGGAGTGACAAGAGTTTTGGAGTCGTTGCATCGTGAACTCTCGGTTCATGAAACTCTGAAAAGATTCAAACCATTGGATCCAAGACATCGAGAGTTGTTGGATCCAAGAGATCAAGAGCCATTGGATCTCATACAAGAACTTGAGTATCAGGTTTCAGGGTTTGAAGAGTCGAAAGACTTGACTCTCTTTCATTTCGAACTCTAGATTTCTGAAATCCTGATATGGTCAGGACCGTTGGATCAGGGGAGGCTTATAGTCATTGATCTCCCTTTGCAGGGGAACGTCGGAGATTACGGAGTTTCATGGATTCAAAAGGGAGAGGAAGAGACATTGCATTGTGATTCCCCAAATCACGAAAATTTGGTAAGTGCTTTGTCGATTTAGCGTGTGGTCACGGAATAGGGTCACGTGGATAAGACACAAGCGGGGATCTTGTCACTCCCCAGACCTTTTGGGGTTCATCATTTTGACATTTCGGGGTTTGCAGAGTCGAAAGACTCAACTCGCTTATATCATCGAGTCACAAAATGTGAAAAGGTGCCTAGTTGTTTGGCCGCTAGTCATAACCGATGATCACATGGAGGTGGAAAAGGGAAGAGATAGCCTGCGCTAAGCCCCTGTAGGACTTCAGGGATTTCGTCCCTCGAGAAAAGGAAAAAAAATATTATGCCATAGTGGGTGTGTGAAAAATTGGTATTAGAGCATGGTTGCAACACTTGGCCTACTTGGGCTCAAGTACGAGCCGTGTAAGAAGATATTATTATCTACGTTTTCTCTTTAAGGAGAAGGATTGTAGAATGAAACTGTAATTTGGGAATTTCTATAACCCCTTTGATTAAAATGGTAACTACTCTTATAGGAGTAGGGATGCATTGATCATTATCACTGATAAGATCTGGGTGCGAATGACAGAGGTGGAATAAATTGTGCTATGAAGTTGCACGATCCAGACAAGGGACATGAACTGTGTTGTCTTGTTTTAGTGTTACGATGGCTACCTACTAAAGTAGGTAGAGTATCTTGCAATTGAGATGGCTGGTTAGATAAGGATTAAGACCCAAATGAAGAAATCATTCATGATTGGGAAATCTAGTAGGGACTGGTAAGATCCTTAGAAAGTTATGATCACTATATTATTAAGAGACTAAACCATGAGCATATAATTCCTCATGAGTGAGAGGACTGATGAAAATATGTAGGGTCAGATTTATCTAACCTATAATGGTTAGAATCGACAGTGAGGATAACCTGTTTAGGGATTCCTTTGGGACTGTTGCTAATTCCCAAAAAAAGTGACCCTTGTTGGTCATTTCCATAAGGAGAGGGTAACACCGTATGAGTCATGACTATGAGACTAGTCCGGTAAGAAACCTAAAAATCTCAGAAGAGATAGAGGGAGAAATCCTTCAGAAAAGAATTTTGAAGATTAGATGGGATCGAGAGTCAAGATAAATTTAGAAAGAACTGAAATGATTTGAGTCATTTGATCTTAGAGAAGTTGCGCACTGGTTAGTTGCGAGGAGGTACTGAAATTTCACAAAATCAAAAGGGCTTGGACGAAGCATTAAAAAATTCATGAAAGGATCATAGTGGTTGATCAAGGAGCGAAATTGGACCGTTGATTTTCCAGAGAGAATTTCTCAATTCCTGGGATCGAAGGAGTTGAGGTTCTTCACAATAGAAGTCCTGAAGTCGCGAAACATGAAATCGCGATATAATCACAACCATTGGTTGGAAAGTCGGGACTTGATCAGGACCGTTGATTTCCAGAGAGATTTGGACCATGGGATCCAGATTGTCGGGCCCGCATAGATCAAAATTTTGGGGAAACGGTGGAGTGTTTTCCATGGATTCACCGAAATATGGGATCCTGACCCGTATCTGAGAATTGACCCTGGGTTCTAAGAAAAGGGTCATGCGAATGAAAGAGTCGAAAAAAAACCTTAGTTTCAAGTTTTTGGATTTTGAGAATCTAGGAAACATAGATTTCTTGCAACAAGAATTCCGGAATCGCAAAATGCAAAGTGCCTTTTAATTCGGATCATGGTCACCGTCGGTGGTCACATGAGGAGAGGGTGTAAGCTAGTATGATGAAAAGTTCATGAGTTTAATGCACTGAGGAGCTTCATATTAAGAAGCTTGATACTCATACCAGTAAGGTATGAATGATATAGAACGTGCAAGTAATGCACATGTATGATGTAAGAGTATAAGTATACTAGAGGCCCAATATGATGGCCCTGATGAGTGAAACATGAGGTGAGAATTAAACTTGCCAAAATTGAATGAATACCATGGATACATGGTTGACTCTGTTATGAAGAGTCGTGAAGGTTTCATATTGAATGATAGATTAAGGGGAATGTACTCCATTCCCACAGGAAAAGACAGTACAATTAAATGAAATAGTAAATGAGTGAGGATACTCTAATGCCATGATAAGAGGGAAATGTTTATTCCTTTGAAGATCACATGAGAAGGACTATGAACAATCCTGAGATGACTGATTTAAAAAAAATAAAAAAAATGGAAATGTATGTAGGCTATGAAATATACCTACGATGGCTACATGCAGGCTTAGGATTATGAAAGTGGTTAAGTACACCATAGATGTAAGTTAACAAAGATGCATGTTTATATTCCTTAAGGGGAATATTTGGTAGACCACCAAAAAGGCTAACTCAAGGTTGAGGCCATCACAAGTGGTGATGGATCTGCAACAAGGAAGTTGTATGTTGAAGAAGTTCCTGATGGAGGAACTGTATAATGTCTCTGTCAGAAGAACATAGACACAACCTTGATAATTGTTGAAGGTTGGATAATGGGTTGCAAGGCCTATCCATGTATAAGAATCCTGGATTACATTTTCAAAGTATCATGTAATGAATAGAAGACTAACAACTGAATATTGACCAATTCTGATAACTGAATGGTAGTGTGTAGGATGCACATGTTCATGATTCATTATGAGAAAAGAGTTGCTACTGAAGCATGCTGAAGTATTCTAAGAGTTAGGATGAGCCTAACCCAGGGGTGCTCAGAAAAAGAGCAGTTGTGGAAACCAGTATGGTTGGTAAGAGGCAAGTAAACCCCCCGAGTATGATTGAATGAATAAATGGGTACGTTTAACTGGTACGGCTTGGTTGAAGCTGTGATTAAGGAGAGACAGTGAGACCTTAGAGGTAACTTGACTAGGCTGAAAATCCCTAGGTGATGTAGAAAGAATTGGAAGAAGGGGAGAGCCCTCAATTCTTCCCTTGTTGTGCATTACGTTTCTATGGGATGAGAAAGCTAGTACATTGATGAAAAAAAATTCTTTGAAACCATAATAATGATGGTTTTAATTCTTTGAAAATGATTGAGAACTGTTGTGTTACACTCATGAAAAATATTAAGGATAATGTGATGAAGTGCATACAGATATGCTAGACATGCCTGAAAATGTTTTTATTAATTAAACGCTATGATATTTTCATTTCAATTTACATGATGATTAATGTGCCTATGGTGTATTTCATGTGTATAAAGGAATTGATGCATACCTATTAGCCCTCGGGACCGAGATCCGCTCACAGGGTCGTTTTCTATCTCTTTTAGCTGAAGCGGCTCCTTTTGATTCCTCGCTGGAATCTGCAATTTATCAATCCGTAGGACCTTTTTCGTAGCTCGCAATCTCACAAGTTCGTGAATCATGACTCCCGACTTTTCCTCTCCAATCTCGCAATAACTGAGATCATGAAATGGGTATAGCTCTTATTTCATCAGCGCCCTCTAAACATGACCACCGGCTAAGCTTCACGCAATCTCCTCTCGCTACTCGGCACTTTGCATGTTTCAACATCGAGCCCTCGTGCTCTTACTTCACGAATTCCCGATATGTGAGAGTCAATGAAGTGTTGACCCCTTCCACTAGGTGATGTGTGTCCTCATGTCTATTTCCTAGGCCCACTTTGTGGTTTTGCCACATGTCCCTTGTGCCCGGATTTCGGCACTTCACGACTTCTAATGTCAAAAACAACTCCTTTCAACCTCCGAACCCCAAATGCATGAAATGCGATGGGGTTCTTGATCCAACGGTCCTCCCGTGACCTGGATCTGACAGTTATCCTCGCTCCTCACGATTTCGTGACTTCGCAACTTGGAGCACCCAACTCTTGGGCTCTCACCCTGTGAACCTCCGAGTTTGCGAGATTCCTAGATCTCTGCCACCTGTCCTCCTCCAACGGACGACTGTGATTATCTCACGACTTCACTACTCGCGAAGTCGAAGGACTTCCTTCTCTGAACCTCGATGTCCAAATCCCCGATAGAGAGGATCTCGCGACATGTGTCCTCCTTCTAGTGAATGGCTTAGATTCTTTAACAGTTTCATGACTACAAGACTCTCAGGACAAAAGTCTCGACCTCTTATCCTCCAATATGTCAAAATGGAGAAATTCTAACACATCGTCAATGTGGGTCCCACGGTGGAGCTTCCCGCCTTTTTGGAGTTCTTGGACTTTGCGACTTTGTGAATCCTAATGCTAAGCCTTCAACTCTTCAACCCATGAAACCTCTAAATACTGAGTTTCGATATACTTCACCAATAACTGGCCCACACAAACCCTTTCACCCCTTCGAGACTTCACCTTTCATAACCTCGCGAATCTTGAGGCAAGGCTTTCAGTTCTCCAACTTCCGAAACCCCAACATGAGATTTCGTGAGTGATCCAATGGTCCCTGATGGTTCAAATCCTATGGCTCGATTTATCTTGAACTTTCACTTATAAAAACACTCACCGTAACCTTCTTGCTCCTTTGCAAGATCTGACGGCTTCTCGAAACTTCGTGAATTCTCCACAGAGAATTCCGACCGTCCAGATCTTCCTTAACACTCCTGTGAAATGAACAAGTATGCCTTCACGAAACTTGTCCACCAGCAAAACAACGTCATTGCGCATCTTTCCAACACTTCAAGGCACTATCCCTCTTGAGCTTCTCTTCGACAACTTCGAAGACTCTATCCTTTCTGAGATTTATCCACAACTTGAGTCTTCAAGAAGACTCTTTCATGCACTCCTTGCAGAAATTCTTCAAATACTTCCAAGTATTTGAATCTCTCCGACTCTGCGCACTCCCTGCAACAGCAGTCCTTTAACAATTTCACTCAGGTTGCAAACTCTGAGACTCTACTCAGCCTGTGCACACCTTGCACGACTCCTGTTCTTAACTTACACTTCTGCGAGAATGAGAACAATGTTATCCATCCTGATCTTCCAAAGACGAACTCTGACTTCTATCAACGCACACCTTGCGGACAATTTCAGTGCACTCCTTACAGGAAAACTCTTGCTCAGATAGAGAAACAATTGAAACTCATTTTTTACTCTCCCTCTCTTTAGATTTTAGACATTCCACATGAAATCATACATTCACACATCAAAGAAAATGCATACCAGAGAGTAACAAGAATATATCAATCAACAGGTACAACACAGAAAGAAATCGAACACCATGAGTCTAAACTAAAGATCTTTGTATTAATCTAGAACTTTTGTACATGGGTTTTTCTACACAGCTCTCTGCTTCTTCTTCTCTATGCTCTCTTGATTGGTAATGTTGCTAATGTTACAATGATACAAGTGAGGGTGTCTATATCCGTTTCCCTCTGGCTCCTAAAACTATCTAATCTAGGAATTCAAATCTACCTACTTACATTTACTAGCATAAATGCCTCTTAGTCCTTCAGATGAGAGCGGGACACTCAAGGTCTAATTACAATCTACAAGTACGATCTTTATTAACTATTACATTTAAGTTTGGTGAATCCAACTTCAAAACATTTCAAACAATTTATCATGTGCCAAAATGCGTTGGCGCTTGCCCCCACGCTTGCTTGTTGTTGGTGATGCTCCTACATCATACTCCCTCGCTTGAAAATTTTCGTGGGCTCCTATCCATGAGCTCTCGCATGGTTTTTCCATGCTTTTGAATCTCTGCTTCATTCTCCCAACTGGCATCTTCAACTGGATGTCCCTTCCACTTGACCAAGTATTCAAAATATTCCCTTCTTCTGGTCCTTTTGCTAACTCTTTTGTCCAGTATGCTTTCCATCTGTGGCTTCTCCGCAAATGGCATCTGTTTAGTCCACTGAACCTTTGGTTTTTCATTGTCATCTCCAGCTTTGTATGGGTACAAATCTGAGACATTGAATATCAGAGAAATTCCGATCCCATCAGGTAATTCAATTTCATAAGCATTTGCCCCAAATTTCTTCAAGACCTTACATGGTCCGATCTTCTTCATCTTCAGTTTGTTATATGTCCCCTTCGGGAACCTTTCCTTTCTCAGATGTGCCAGAATCAAATCACCAACCTCAAATTGAAGTTGTCTCCTATGTTGATCTGCTCTGTTCTTATACTCTTGGCTCGAGTTCTGCAACCACTCCTTCACCTGGCTGTGAAGTTCCTTCATTGCTTCGGCAAAATCCTCTGCACTAGCACTTCTTATCTCATCCCGTTCTAAATCCCTCAATTCAGATACTCCTCTTGGTTGTGTCCCATAAACAATTTGGAATGGACTCTGCCCTATGCCTCTATTTAGTGAGTCGTTATATGCAAATTCCACCTATGACAGAATATTGTCCAACTGACTGTGGTGTTTTGTCACCAAGATCCTCAGTAAGTCTCCCAAAATTTTGTTCACAACTTCTGTCTATCCATCTGTCTAAGGATGATAAGATGAACTGAATGACAAGTTTGTTCCCAGATTTTTCCATAAGTTCCTCCATAAGTGTCCCACGAACTTGGCGTCTCGATCCGAAACTATGCTCCTTGGTAAGTCATGAAGTCAAATGACTTCTTTGAAAAATAGATTCGCAATGTGAGTTGTGTCACTGGTTTTATGACACGGTATGAAATGTGCCATATTAGAAAATCTATCCACCACCACAAAGATCGATTCAAGGCCTTTTTGTGTTCTCGACAGCCCCAATATGAAGTCCATGCTGACTGCATTCCACGACCTGTCAGGTATGGGCAACGGTTGATAAAATCCTGCATTCTGCCTCTTTCCTTTTGAATGCTGACAAATTTTGCATCTGTCCATGAATATTTTGATGTCTTCTCTCATTCCTAGCCAAAAATATGACTCATTTAACTTTGAGAACATCTTTTCATGACCGAAATGCTAGGCCAATCCTCCATTATGTTTCTCCTTCAGCAAATTCTCCCTCGTGGAGCATTTTGGAATACAAAGTTGATTACCCTTAAACAGTAATCCTTCCTGGACCATGCATTTTGTCCCTGAGAATTGGATTTTGAGCTACTTCATACACCTCCTTAAAATATGGATCATCTCTGTACATGTCCCTAAGATCATCAAAACCCAGTGTTTTGACTCTGAACTCTTGCATCAGCAAACATTTCCTGCTCAAAGCATCAACAACTTTGTTAGCAGTTCCAGAAATATGCTTAATTACAAAAGTAAAGTTATGCATGTATTCAACCCATTTAACATGTTTTTGATTCAACTTCTTCTGTTATGTCACAAATTGCAAAGAATGATTGTCACTGTATAAGACAAACTCCTTAGGGATTAAGTAATGCCTCCATTTCTTCAATGCCTGAATAATAGCATAGAACTCCTTGTCATATGTGGAGTATTTTACTTTCGCTTCATTCAAATTCTCACTGAAGTATGCTATCAGCCTATCTTCTTGGCTCAAGACTGCCCCTATTGCAAATCCACTTGCATCACATTTTACTTGAAATGTCTTTTTAAAATCCGACAACACCAGAATTGGTTGTTTCGTGATTTTCTTCTTCAACAAATTGAAGCTCTTCTCGGCCTCTTCTGTCCAGTGAAAAGACTTTTGTCTCTTCTTCACTATGTCCATCATCGGTGCACTAATTCCACTAAAATTCCTGATGAAATTCCTATAGAAACTACCCAATCCGTGAAAACTTCGAACTTCAAAGACACTTTTTGGTGATGGCCAATTCTTAATCACCTCCACTTTATCTGGATCCATCCTCAACTTGTCTGCAGAAATAACAAACCCCAAATAAATGAGCTTTGTCTTCATGAATGAGGATTTCTTCATGTTTATCAACAACTTCTCTTGTTGTAGCCTCTTCATCATTGTAGCCAAATGTTTCAGGTGCTCTGCCTCTGTTTTACTGAAAATCAGTATGTCATCAAGATACACAATGACAAATTTTCCGATGAAATCCTTCAAGAATTCGTTCATCAACCTCATGAAAGTACTTGGCACATTCGTTAAGCCAAACGGCATAACAAGCCATTCATACAACCCTTCGTTAGTCTTGAATGTTGTCTTCCATTCATCACCTTCTCTCATATGAATCTGGTGATATCCACTTTTCAAATCAATTTTTGAAAAAAATTTGGCTCCACTCAAGAAATCCATCAAATCATCCATCCTTGACAATGGAAAACTGTACCTAATGGTTATCTTGTTTATTTCTCTTGAGTCAATACACATCCTCCATCCTCCGTCTTTCTTCAGACAGAGCATTGTCGGAATATCACATGGACTCAATATTTCTCTCACCAACCCCTTGTCCATTAAATCCTGGACCTGTATTTTGACTTCTTCATTCTCCTGCAACGTCAATCTATATGCTTATTTGTTTGGTAAACTAGCTCCAGGTATGATATCAATATGACGACTTACACTTATGATCGATGGCAACAAACGAGGTAGTTCATCCACTACTATGTCAGCAAACTCTTCCAATAGTTTTTGAACCTCTTCCGATAAATCATCTACCCTCGTACTAGTTAAAACAATTTTAGGCTTCCTGACCACAATGAATTATGGTTCCTCCTTCTTCTTAACCTCTGTAAGAAGTTCCTTCCCACTCATGAGAAGTACATCGTTGCTTATTTTAGGTTTTACTTCCTTGTCCTTAATCGACAACAACATGTGATTTCTCCCATTCTTCTCTAGGGTGTATGTGTTCGGCCTCCCATCATGAATCACATTTCTATCATATTGCCATGGTCTACCCAACAATAGATGACAAACATCCATGGGAATGACATCACAGAGTATTTCATCTTTATACCCTCCTATCTTAAATTCAACTAAACATTGTTTAGTGACATTTACCTGATGTCCTTTTTGTATCCATGAAACTATGTATGGACTTGGATGTTCAATAGTCTCTAGCTCCAGCTTTTCTACCATCTCTATAGAAACGATATTATTTGTGCTACCACTGTCCACAATGACCTTGCATACCCTGTCCTTGGTCTTGCAAGCGGTCCGAAAAAGTTTATTCCTTTGGACCGAACTCTCCACCTCCTTCTCTGGCGTTAAGAGAACTTTTCGCATCATCAACGATCTTTCGCCTTCAGCATCTTCTGCCTCAACATTCCACCTTTGTGCTTCGGAAATGTGAGTTTCACCACCTTATTTATTTTTGTCTGGACACTCATAAGATTTATGTCTGACCTTTCCGCATGTGAAGCATTTCACCACTCCACCTCTTCCTCTACCTCTACCTATGGTATGAGGAAAAATGCTTCCATCAACATACTGACCTCTCTGTTCGATATGTTGCCCTCTCTGTGAGCTTCCACCTCTCTCAGTTTGAGTCTAAGGTTTCTTCCACTCTTCCTTGGGTTTCTGATTTCTATCTTGGGCAACTGATTTGCCTCTGGCCTAACTTCTGCCTCAGCCTCTTTGACCTTGTTTTCATCTTAGCTTCTCTTCAGCTTTTAGAGCCATCTAATAAGCATCTTCCACTGTTCGGATGGTCATCATGCTCATCTCATCCTGAATGTCATATCTCAAACCATTCATATATCTAGCAACCTTTTCATCATCACTTTCGTGATGACCTGCCCTGATGTTCAGCCTATAGAATTCTTCAGTGTACTCCATCACTGTCATCAGCTTCTGTCTCAAATTCTACATTCTCCGAAATAGAGTAATTTCGTAGTCCCTGGGAATGAATTTTTCCTTGATCTTCACGATCATCCTATCCCAAGTCTTGATCTTCTGCTTGTCTTTGCAGTGTATGTCAGTTTGTAGCTCATCCCACCACAATGTTGCATGTCCTTTCAATCTTGTGACAACATGTTTGACCTTTTTGTCTTCCTCGACATCTTCATAGTCAAAATATGTGTCCAGAGCTCTAATCCAATATAGAATCTCTTCTGCATCTAGGTTTCCTTCATATACTGGAATATCCATTTTTACTCTAGCACCCATTCTTGCAACAACCCTATTTAGGCGTTCATTTGCTGCATCTTCTGTTGTGACTTCTTCTCCTTCATGTCCAGCTTCATTTTCACTTTTAGAATCACTAACATCCCTAGCACCAGCTGTGCGCCTCTATTTTATTTCCATGTCCACGACTCTGGCGCATAGGTCATGTATATCTCTTTCCATGGCTGGATTTGGCACCTACCTACCCCTTCCTTCTGGCATTTTCCTATCCTCTGGCGGATCGGGTGTTTGTCTGTCTCTTCTTCTCGGGGGCATGGCTAAGATTTTCTTTCTTGTTTTCCCTGTCTGAAGTATACAAATAGGGTCAAGCTCTAATACCACCCTGACACAGACCTATCATCCCTCAGGACCGAGATCCGCTCACAGGATCATTTTCTATCTCTTTTAGTCGAAGGAGCTCCTTTCAATTCCTCGCTGGAATCTGCAATTTATCGATCCACAGGTCCTTTTTCACAGCTCGCAATCTCACAAGTTCGTGAGTCATGAATCCCAACTCTTCCTCTCCAATCTCGTTATAACCAAGATCACAAAATGGGTATAGCTCTTCTTTCATCAGCGCCCTCTACACATGACCACCGGCTAAGCTTCACGTAAGCTCCTCTCAGTACTCGGCACTTCGCATGTTTCAACGTCGAGCCCTCGTGCTCTTACTTGACGAATTCCCAATATGTGAGATTCAATGAAGTGTTGACCCCTTCCACTAGGTGACGTGTGTCCGCCTGTCTATTTCCTGGGCCCACTTTGTGGTTCTGCCACGTGTCCCTCATGCCCAGCTTTTGGCACTTTGTGACTTCTGATGTCGAAAACAACTCCTTTCAACCTTTGAACCCCGAATGCGCGAAATGTGATGGGGTTCCTAATCCAACGGTCTTACTATGACCTGGATCTGATGGCTATCCTCGCTCCTCGTGATTTTGCGACTTCATGACTTGGAGAACCCAACTCTTGAGCTCTCACCCTGTGAACCTCTGAGTTTGCGAGATCCCTAGATCTCTGCCACCTATCCTCCTCTGATGGATGGTTGTGATTCTCTCACTACTTCGCTACTCGTGAAGTCGAAGGAATTCCTTCTTTGAACCCTGATGTCTGAATCCCCGATAGAGAGGATCTCGTGACACATGTCTTCCTTCCAGCGAACAACTCAGATTCTTTTGCGGTTTTGTGACTTCGGGACTCTCGGGACAAAAGTCTCTACCTCTTATCCTTTGATATGCTGAAATGGAAAAAATTCAACACGTTATCAACGTGGGTCCCACGATGGAACTTTCGACCTTTTTGGAGTTCTCAGACTTCGCGACTTCACGAATCTCGATGCTAATCCTTTAGCTCTTCAACCCATGAAACCTTGAAATACTAAGTTTTGATGTACTTCACCAATAACTGGCCCACACAAACCCTTTCGCCCCTTTGGGATTTCTCCTTTTGCAACCTCATGAATCTTGAGGCAAGGATTTCAGTTCTCCAACTCCTGAAACCCCGAAATGAGATTTCGTGAGTGATCCAATGGTCCCTATTGGCTCAAATCCTACGGCCCGATTTCTCCTGAACTTGCACTTAGAAAAACGCTCACCATAACCTTCTTTCTCCTTTGCTAGATCTGACAACTTCTCGGAACTTCATGAATTATCCACAGAGAATTCTGACCATCCAATTCTTCCTTAACACTCCTAGGAAATGAACAAGTATGCCTTCATGAAACTTGTCCACCAGCAAAATAACGTCGTTGCGCCTCTTTCTGACACTTCAAGGCACTAGCCCTCTTGAGCTTCTCTTCGACAATTTCGAAGACTCTATCCTTTCTGAGATTTCTCCACAACTCGAGTCTTCAATAAGACTCTTTCACGCACTCCTTGCGTAAATTCTTCAAATACTTCCAAGTATTTGAATCTCTTTGACTCTGCGCACTCCCTGCGACAACAGTCCTTTAACAATTTCACTAAGGTTGCAAACTCTAAGACTCTACTCAGCCTGCACACACCTTGCATGGATCTTGTGCTTAACTTGCACTTATACGAGAATGAGAACAATGTTATCCCTCCTGAGCTTGCAGAGATGAAATCTGACTTCTATCAACTCACACCTTGCGGACAATTTCACTGCACTCCTTACAAGAAAACTCTTGCTCCGACAGAGAAACAATTGAAACTCATCCTTTACTCTCCCTCTCTTCAGATTTCAGACATTCCACATGAAATCATACATTCACGCATCAAAGAAAATGCATAACAGAGAGTAACAAGCATATATCAATCAACAGGTACAACACAGAAAGAAATCGAACGCCATGAGTCTGAACTAAAGATCTTTGTATTAATCCAGAACTTTTGTACATGGGTTTTTCTACATAGCGCTCTGCTTCTTCTTCTCTATGCTCTCTTGATTGGTAATGTTGCTAATGTTACAATGATATAAGTGAGGGTGTCTATATTTGTTTCCCTCTAGCTCCTAAAACTGTCTAATCTCAGAATTCAAAGCTACCTACTTACATTTACTAGTATAAATGCCTCTTAGTCCTTCAGACGAGAGCGAGACGCTCAAGATCTGATTACAATCTACAAGTACACTCTTTCTTAACTAATACATTTAAGTTTGGTGCATCCAACTTCAAAAAAATTCAAACAATTTATCATGTGCCAAAATGCGTTGGCACTTTCCCCCACGCTCGCTTGTTGTTGGTGATGCTCCTACATCATGAATAATATTGGAACTGTTGAGAAATACAGTTGCCAATAATGAAAAACCTCAAGCAGAGGGTGACCATGGAAAGGCTATGGTTGAAAGGTTGCTGACGGGACTGTGAAAATCCTGCTAAAACACTACTAATAAGGTAGAGAACAGAGAGAGGGTGCTATCATCCAAGAGCCAGTATAAAGATATTCGTGAATGTGTGGAATAGGGTATGAAGGGATTTGGTAAGAACCCCTTCTGAAATATTTTATTATTGCATAAAATTGAAAGGGCAGTTGTATGCCTTGGATACCCAAGTAGGGTATGATTCAGGAAGGAGAACCTGAATAATGGAGGTATGAACCTCTGGTAGTAAACATTGGTTGTAACCCTTGGAATAATTCATGAACTGATATGTCATGAACACATGGACCAATAAAGGAATGATTGGAAACAAAAGTGCTCATAGATAGCACGTTGCATGGAATTACTTCCAGGAAATGCATATTTTCATAAAGGATAGGCAAGGGATTTCTCATTGAGGAAGGAGGACCTTCCAACATTTCTACCCACATACTATAGGTGTTAGAGAAAACCAAATTTGGGTGGCCATGAGTGTTGGCACCCTGGTTATTAATGAAGGCATAATGCGTGGGCGCATTCATGCAAAATTTTTAAGTTTAATATGTACTAATTTGGGGTCGTGATCGGCCTATAGAAGGAAGCATGGTCCTATTGTAAGAATGAATGAAAACGAATAAACCATATGAGGAAAAGGTCGGTTAAATTCTAACACCCCATGGCCAAGAACTGCTCATAAAGTGTGACGAACTTGAAATCAATGCAAGAATGAATTGGGTATGAATGTGGCCATGGATAGTGGCACATCTGTTAAAACCCTTTGAAATGTTGAATTACATTTGGAAATATATATATATATATATATATATATATGTACATGGAAAATCTAACAATTTGTTTGGCTGATTGAAGAATGAATTGCAGGACGTAGGAAGGGGTCATGGGTCAAGGAAAGACCAATTTCCTACTGAGCTAAAATGTTATGGGAAGGAAATTCCCATAATTATGAATCTGGTTCCTGAGCAGGACAAATATGAAAACAAATCGTGAGACTTGATAAATATGTGGGTGACAGGTTTGCAATAAAATTCTGAAAGTTAGAATTTATGATGACGTCTCATGAAATCTTGTGTACCTGTGATACAGGTGAGAAGAAAAGATTTGTACTGAAAGGAAAAGATGAAGGCTATCAGAGCTGAAGATGATGAACATGGCTACTGCTGAGCCATGAAAACCCCGTGATAAGCCATGATCCCCTGAAAATTATTGTGTTGAGGTAACACAAGCCGGAGGGATGCCTAGACTGTAAGACTCAATAGAATCTCTAATATTCCTGTGCGAGAAAACCTTGGCAGGGCAAGAGGGATCACTTGAGGGACTGTATAATAGTGAAGGGGATGCCTGAGCCTGGGACTTGAGGGAGTGACCACAAGGAAGAGGAGACCTTAATAATTTCCTGTAAATTATTGGGATCATGCACATAGTGGGTACTTTCCTGTGCGGCAAAACCTTGGAAAGGAAGATGAAATCGTGATAGCTCTTGTGAGATATTGAATTGGAATCATGCATCCAATGGGTACGTCAAGGAGGACGATGAGCATGGATAACAAACCTACCATGTGGATACAGATCCAAAAACTAAACAGATAAGTATTGTGCACAGATTATGAAATTTTTCCTTTTGAATTATGAGCAACAATAAGATGTTTTTGCACAAAATTGTGATTAATGTGCTTGTTGTCCAAAAATTATGGAAGGCAGGTGATGAAGACTAAAATCCTGAAAAAGGAATGGACCGAGGATGAAGGTCAATCCTTTTGAAGTGGTCGAATGAGAAAGGTATGACAGGTGTTTGAGAAAGAACAACGAGGATGGTGTTCCTTTAAGGGGGAGGGAATTGTAACACCCTGTTTCCCCTAGTCTATAAAAAGTAACTATATTTGCCAAGTATTGTGGAAAACTCAGAAATGTGAATGTGTGATGTGAATGGACCTTGTGAAAAAGGTCGATGAATGTAAATAATATTATTA
>ML791867.1:349118-363633 GCA_009831015.1 Picea engelmannii
TCCACAATGGGGATTTAATCCAATAACAAAATAATAAGAATGCTCTTCGCAGTTACATTATTTCAACACTCCCCCTTAACAAGAAGGGTATTCTTCATCAGTCTTCATCAGCATTAGGTGAGAGAGGTCTGCATCATCGGTGGAATCTCGAGGACAGTATCGTCAATATCATATTGAACAATTGTATAGCACATTTACAAATCATTGGAAGTTTTCTTCATCAACAACATCATCATTCTCAAAAGAATGCTATCATCATCTGCATCAAACTTGTATCAGTAAAAATGATACCTCCTTACAGCACTAGGTTGTCACATCACAGTACTACACTAGCTTAACATCACAGCTCAGTGTCAGTCACATCTTGCTTTACGCCTAACAACTAGGTCAGAAGCAAGTAATATCATCATCTCGCTTTACGTCTAACAACTAGGTTAGAAGCGAGGAATCACAGCGTCATGCTTTACGTCTAACAACTAGGTCATAAGCATGACTCATCTTTCTTTACATATAACAACGAGGTCAGAAGAAAGGAACATCAACATCTCTCTTTACGTCTAACAACGAGGTCATAAGAGAGGAATCATTGGTGTTATGCTTTACGTCTAACAACTAGGTCAGAAGCATAACTCATCTTGCTTTACGTCTAACAACGAGGTCAGAAGCAAGGAGCACACGGTGTCATACTTTATGTATAACAACGAGGTCAGAAGCATGACTCATCTTGATTTACGTCTAACAACTAGGTCAGAAGCAAGTAATCACATATACTCCCCCTTTCAGAGAAGGTCCTTTCAGACAATACCAAGCTTATCTCGAAAGTGTTCAAACTTTACATGAGATAGAGGCTTAGTCATCACATCAGCAACCTGTTCATCCATGCTAATGTACTAGAGCTTCAAGGATCCTCTCTGTACCATGTCGCGGATGAAATGATAGCGGATATCTATGTGCTTCGACCTGTCGTGGAACACAGGATTCTGTGTCATTTTAATACATCTTTGATTATCACATAGAATCGCGGTTTCTCTCATCTCCAAATCAAATAGGCCTGTCAGCAACTTTCGAAGCCATATATCTTCACAGCTAGCAGAACATGCAGCGATGTACTCTACTTCTGCTGTGTTGAGAGAAATACTGGATTGCTTCCTACTCTTCCATGAGATCATAGCTGATCCCAAACTGAAACAACATCCGGAAGTTCTTTTTCTGTCAGCAACGCTTCCTGCCCAATCTGCATCAGTATATACAATCAGAGTGAAGTCATGATCTCCATCATAGCTGAGACCATAATCCATTGTACCCTTAAGTTACCTCATCACATGTTTTGTAGCCACTAAATGAACACGTATGGGCTCCACCAGAAACTGACTCAAGGTGTTCACTGCAAAACAGATGTATGGTCTGGTGTTCGTCAAGTACATCAGCGATCCAATAATTTGTCTGTACAGAGTGGCATCTATCAAATCTGACGAAGTATCGACCAGCAGCTTCAGCTTTGCTTCCATGGGTGTATTCATGGACTTTCATTCAAGCATGTCGAATATCTTCAGGATTTCGACCGTGTACTTCCCCTGGTTAAGGAAGATTCTTCCCGGACTCTGCCATACCTCAAGACCTAAGAAATAATGTATTAGGCCAAGGTCTTTAATTTCAAATTCTTCGGCAAGTCTCTGTTTACATTCAACGATGAGATTTTCTTCTTCTCCAGTTAAGAACAAGTGTTATAGGATAAATCCGTAAGTGCGGACACAGACCGATCTCCCTAGATCCACCTGGATCTAGAACAAAACAGGACAGAATAATACACTTTCCCTAGATCTAGCCTATTGAATGAACTAAGAGATAAGGCTTATGGACATACCTTATGAACGCTCTCCTTAGATCTTTGTTGTTCCAAGATTTTCTCCAATTCTCTCATCCCGTCCAAATCACAACAAAACGAACCAATCGAAGTAAAGGCAGATTAATATATTCAATGACTAGTCTATACATATGATCAAGGAATTATGTAATAAACTGACATCATCTTTATGGGAAAGGGACATATTGTTGTATTGAATTAATTGAAAGTGAAACTTACAACCTGAGCCTTGATGTCATAGGTCTCCTTTCGATGGCTTCTAGCTCTGACACACACACTTGCTCATGCATGAAGAAAATCAACCAATTGCAATGACATTGCTGTCGTCTCTTGCTGCTGTAGCATCAGTTCTCCATACAGTCTTGCACTAATTCTATAATCAATCTCTAGATAACTTGTTTCTTGCTCAACTTCACCCTCTCCATGAGAAATCTCCTCAATATATAGAAGAATATAGTTTAGTTACTTGGATAGGGAATGATCCCAAGATATCTGGAATTCCAGTAATTGAATAACCACTCGAAAGCCAACTCACCCTTCTAGAAGATTCCCTTCTAGAAGGTTCGAGATTCTTATCTTTTTCCCCTTTAAGAGCATGTCCGCACCCTAACAATGAGTACAGTGTGAGAAGTTTTCACCCCAGCTTAAAGCAGCCTACGAGAAACAGGCATTCTCGCAGGTGAATATATAAGTAGCCTGCGAACATTCTTCAAAGTGTGAATTCTGGAAGAAGACAACTGTAACTTTTCTCAGGAAAGTGTTCTTGGTAAAGAGCTTGATTTTCCATCATCATATCATTATCATGACATTATCGCAATGACCAAATTTGTGGATAACAGAATTCCCCCCAAATTCTGAGAGCGGAACTAGTGACAGTCAATAGACTTTGTAAGTTGCATGTGTGTGTCAAGAACCAAAAACACATCTAATCAGAGACCTGCAAACATCCAAACATCACCAGAATATCATGTATATCAATTCTAAGGTAGGCATCCCCATACTCAGATCATAGACTGATGACATCATAAACCAAGGTCATGGCCACCAATCATACACTGTGGATCCATGCCGTCACTATATAGCACAACCACCTGAATACACTATGGATCTGTGCAACAAATTTTCAGTTAATATGACATAGCCACGAAACATACACAGTGGATCTATGTGTCGAAAATCATGCATACTCCATCGCAACCTGGATCACAAAGATAATATCCAGGATCTTCAATCTGATCGCCCAAAAGTACAAATCTAACCATGCGATTACATGTGTCGAAGTCAAACATGGTAGAAACCATTTGATTACCAGTCATTGATATATACCGTTAACAAGTGCGAGGGAAATCACCATTAATGCCAATGACTCCCAAGGTACTATAGTAAAATCTGTCGAATGTGAATAAATGAACTGATGTCGAACACTCGACGGAATTTCTCGATCAGGGGTCAATGATGAAAACCCACTGTCGAAAGCGAGAAACTTTCCATTGAGGCATGCAAGCTTCAAGGCACCAAATAATTTCTAAGTCTTGATTCTGGATAATGTGTTGAAGTTGACAGAACAAGACTCGTCACAGGAGGGCCTTGATGTATCCCACATCAGTGACATGAAATGAGTAACAGAGTTTGAAAGTGAAACAGAGCATGTGACAATTGGACTTTGGACATCGGGAAGGCCGACACGGAATGAAAGTATTACTGCAGATGGCCGACTCAATAGAAGTTTGGACTACTCTTGAACATATGAATGACACGACCAATGATTTGGCAGCATTGACTGAAAAACAACACATGGAAAGACCTTGTTATTGAATCGAGTGAGAGACAAATGGATTTCCCAAATCGGCTTCAAATGATGAATAGGGGGTGTCATGTTCAAAAACGACACTTACTACCAATTAACACAAAGATGAAACATATCCCTTTCCCAAATTTTCCCCCACCATTTCTGGCAAGTACCTCTTTATTTTTACGCAAGCTTGAAGAGGATCACATATGCTTGTTGATATAAGCTCATCCTTCGGATGAGTCCCTCGGAGTATGTTTAACGAACCCTAAGAAGGAGTGGTTCGGTCCCATCACGGGTCAGTCAATGTTTGTTTAACGAGTCCAGAGATAGAAAACTCGAAGGTTTTTCAGGTTTATAGAGTTTGGAAAAAACACTTAAAAGAGAACTCTCTCAGTTCCTCTTTTGTACAATAGTCCAACAAGACCGAAAAAGGGTTAAACTATCGCTCGAAGGACGCGTAACTTCAAAAAATTTAACGAGCGTGAAAATAGCAAGTTCGCTCGGCAATCTTTTCATATTTAGGGGGTCGTGAAAAGAGCTTAAAGTTAACTCCAAGGG
The DNA here is from genome assembly GCA_009831015.1 of Picea engelmannii. NCBI lineage: Eukaryota > Viridiplantae > Streptophyta > Pinopsida > Pinales > Pinaceae > Picea > Picea engelmannii. The sequence goes on from ML791867.1 coordinate 353,333, forward strand.
GGTTCCTTTTTTGTGTAACCACATCGAGCCCGGAAAAGAGATAAAACAACGCTCGATCACGTTCTCAAGTTTTTTTTTTTTGCAAGTGCAAGAATGGATAAAAGGCACTTGAGGTTTTTTTTTTTTAGATCAAAACCATAGGAAACAAACAAAAACACATCATATCGCAAAAGTTTTTTGTCCATAATCATCTGTAGTGGGTACCTACAAGTCATTTTACTCACTTCCGTATTAGAAATTAGGGTAAAATAGTGAATAAACATGAAAAACCCACTTTTATCATGGTAAAAAGTAAATAAAACAAATTTACAATTCATTTTACCATATTGTTTTACCCATTTACCCCTTTGAGTGCAAAAAAACTCCATTTTACCTCCGATCTTCATCGTCGATTTTCGGGAGCTTCGGGTCATCATTCTTCGAGCTGTCTGTGGTGTTTTGGTAAGTTTTCAATTCTCTATCTTTTAATGGTTCAATTTCATAGTTTTATTGGTTAAATTTCCAGTTTTGAGTCCATTTGGAAAACCCTATGCGTGTGGGAGGATTTTCGCAGGCTGCCCATACGGGGCCTGCGAGAATGCTTCATTCTCGCAGGTGGCCCTAAGGAAGCATGCGAGAAGTTCGCACTGTGTGCCATAGGGCACCTGCGAATAGCGCAGAGTTCAAATTTTTTTTTAAGTTTTAGCCAATAAAAAGGGTTTATTCCATGAATGAGAGTTTTAATCATCTTCATATGTTCTCTATGCAGGTTTATAACCATCACAATGGTACTCAAATGGAGAGAAAGGGAACACGAGGATGATAATGCAACCGCCGAAAATCACCCTCCGACTCTTTCCGCTTTAAGAGATTGTGGTCTCTTGAAGTATTTCCGCATACCGGGCATGAGAGCCCAAGTTCGATTGCTAGAACACTTAGTCCGGATGTGGGATCCGGATCAACAGGTTTTTATTGTCGGTGCTCACACATTGACGATTGATATTGAGGATATCTATTTCCTGACTGGGCTGTCCCGACGAGGGTCCTATGTCTGTTTGACTGGTAACCGCAGGGGTGGTATGAAAATGAGTGAGTACTGCCGAGAGTATTGCGTGCCAGAGGCTGAACGACAAAAAGGAAAAGTGGCCATTTGGGGAGTGACGGATATAACTCTCCGTACCATTATTTTCACTATCGCTCGGATGGCAGGAAGTGTTGCCCCGCATATGGCTCTGTAGAGCTATTTTCAGTATGCCCTCGAGTGTATTGAGCCCCGTGTCTTCAACTGGGCTGATGCAGTGTTACGCAATCTCAAGAAACAACTGACCAAATGCAGGCGTGGAAATCTAAAGCAGTTTGGTTATGGATCATTGTTGGTGTCTTTCTTCTGTGAGAGGGTCCCAGTGTATAGACTTCAGGCTGAGTGGCGCTTTCTGGGTCCCAGGGATCCATGGATGTTACGATGGTGCCAACTCATGGCTAGACATGTGACAGGACCGATCGTCAGGTATGACGATCTCTTCTTTGACTGGCTTCCAGGACAAGTTCTGATGATAGAGGATTATGTGTATGCTGGCTTGGACTTTCGTGGCGATCCTGACCTTGCCCTTCCTGAAGACGCACAGTGGGGAGACATTGGTAAGAAGTACACCAACTTTTATCTTTTTAAGATGTTTTTGTATTTTCATCATATTAAATATTTTTGGTTTTTATAGAATCATCCAAAGACTAACACCCAAAATTTTATTGATAACATAGATGTTGGGGCATATAGACCAGCTGGTAGTTCTCCTGTCCAGCGTCAAGGAGAGGCAGCATTCGCAGTCCCCCAGTATGCCGAGGACTATCTTACAGTGGAGCAAAACTTAGAGGGTCTGATGGCCGATGTTCCAGAGATGCCTCTGGAAGAGATCCCACGACGTGATCAGCGTCACACCGTGGGAGTCTCTGCCTCTATGGGTCGTTTTCTCCGCAGAGTTTCTAGGACCTTAGCGTGCTATCGTGAACATCATTAGTGATGTCACTTTGTAGAAGCCAGGAGCTTCAATTTTTTATATTTTGGTCTTCGGACACATTTTGTAAAAAAAACAAACTTTGATCGTTATATATACATGAGTTCTACCGGCTTACTTTACATTGTGTACATTTTAATGTGTTTGATTTTATAAGTGATTTAAATGCCTGTCCAATACATAATTAGCTAAAGCATCTATCAATGTATTAAGACTTCTCGGAATGTGTTGATATTCTATGTAATCAAAATGTCTTTCCAAGAGGCGAATCTGCAAATATACCCTTAATAAAGTAGGACTTCGAATAGAATATACATTATTGAGCTGTAGTACTACCAACTGCGAGTCAAGTCGAACAACCAAATGGCGAATTCTGAGAGAGATAGCATCAACCAATAATTCAACCACGGCGCTATACTCTGCAATGTTGTTGGTTGCTTGGCCAAGACATATACCTCGTAGAGATATGAGTTCGTTTGTTGGGGCATAGATTGCCCAAGAAGCGGAAGCTAGGTTCCGGGTACTACGGCTAGCACCATCGGCGAAGCCAATATAAGGTAGTGAATACTCCGACATCTGGAAATAAAACACAACGTCACGTAAGGGCAGAGACCAGATAACATCAAAAGCAAAACTAAAGTAACACACTCACGCAGTATGATACATAAAATACAAGTACTCATGCACAAATGACTTATGTGTACTACTTCTTCAAGTACAACCCATTCCTGGGTTCACTCAAAGGTACACCATCATAATAAACTAGTTCATACGCTCCTTTTTCCAACACTCTGCTAACAATGTAAGGCCCATGCCACATTGGTTCGAATTTCCCAGCTCCTAGGACATATTTATCTTGTTCATATAGAAGAAAAATATCTCCTTCAGAGAAGACACGAGGTTTGACATGCTTGTCGTACTGTACCTTAACATGTTTTTTCTGGGCTTCTATTACAAGAGTAGCGTCACGGCGAGTCTCGTCTAATCGCATCAAATACAACAGACGTTCCTCTTCGGCAGAAGTATTAGGTAAGATCTCTACAACTAGCTTCAAAGACGATATCTCACATTCTATTGGCAGAATGGCTTCCATGCCGTAAACTAATCGAAAAGGTGTGAATCCCGTGGCAGACTTAACAGATGTCCGATATGCCCACAATGCCGAAAATAACATCGTGTGCCAGCTAGTTTTATGGATTCCTATCATCTATTGAATCATAGTTATAAGAACCTTATTGATGGCTTCGACCTGGCCATTGGCCTGTGGATAATAGGGCGTTGAGCTAGCATGACGAAGGCCCAACTTCTCTGTAAGTTCAGACATCATATTATTTCTAAAATGACTATCGTGATCGATAACGATAGCCTGAGGAACACCAAAGCGAGTGATGACATGGTTGAAAAGGAATAAGGCTGCAGTCTTCCCAGTATTATCGAATGTTGGCATTGCCTCGGCCCACTTTGTGAAATAATCAACATCTACAATAATGTAACCATGCCCCCCGGCCGAGTGAGGGTGACATGTCATGAAATCAATGCCCCATTTAGTGAAAGGACCTACTGAGACTATAGGATGGAGGGGAGCAGGATGCGATCGAATCTTCAGATTATAAGTCTGGCAGGCATGACACTTCTGAACAGTATTAATGCAGTCCGTGAAGAGGGAAGGCCAAAAGTAACCTGCACGTAAGATCTTCTGGGCAGTAGCATACCCAGACATATGGCCACCACATGCTCCTGAATGGCAGTCATTCAAAGCTTTCTCAGCTTCATCAAAAGTCAAACAACGCTGAAAGACAGAGTCAATGCCTCGACGGTAAAGAGTATCGTCGAGGATAATATAATGACGGGCTTGATAGCGGACACGACGTCGTTCGTTACTGGACAAAGTAGGCCGGAAAGTTTGAGTTTGGAGATATATAATGATATCTCCATACAAAATATCGTCGGTACTGATAAGGAAAAGTGACTCGTCAGGTAACGAATCAACTGCTACCTTTTCCGTGGTAGTGTGGGGAAAATCACAAATTAACTCAGCGAAAACTAGAGATTTCTTCGACGTGGTGCAATTGAATTCCAAATCGAACTCCTAGAGAATAACAATCCACTTGGAGTACTTTCCCCCCAGCAATTGACGTGTCAAAATGTGTTGCATGGGGTTACAGTGTGAAATCACTGTAGTCTTCCTGGAGAGAATATAATGACGGAAACGTTGGACTGCTTGGACAGCAGCCAAAGCCAGCTTCTCAACATGTTGGTACTTGATTTCCGTGGATGACAAACTTCTACTCAAGTAATAGATAACATGTTCATCGTGGTTATCATCCTCTTGAACGAGGACCATGCCGATGGTATACTCGGACGCAGCTAGATAAAGAAAGTAATCTCGACTATAATCCGGAGGAAAAAGAAGAGGAGATTTTGTGAGGGATAACTTTAAAGATTCGAAGGCGTTGTTAGAAACTTTATCCCAGACAAACTCTGAACCTTTCTTTAAAAGACGTGTGAAACCTCGAGTAATCTCAGTGTAATTCGGGATGAAACGACGAAGAAATTTTTCTTTCCCTTGCAAACTTTGTAACTGACGCAAAGAAGAAGGAGGAGGGAGATTAAGAATCGCCTCGACCTTGATAGGATCTACCCGGATCCCATGGCGCGAAACAATGAAATCGAGGAGATGGTCGGATTTGACGCAAAAGACACATTTATGAGGATTCAGGCGAATGCGATAGAATCGACAACGAACGAAAATCGCTCGGAGATGAGTAGGGTGATCGACCCGACGTAAAGAGTGAGCCGGAAAATCGTCCAAATAAGGTTGAACAATATGCTTGATATCGTGAAATGCGTAAGACATAGCGCGTTGGAACGTAGCACCTGCGTTTTTCAGACCGAAGGGAATTTTCCTGTAGGTGAAAGTACCCCAAGGACAAATAAAAGCCGTTTTATGTTGGTCCTCAGGAGCGATATTGATTTGATTATAGCCGGAAAATCCATCCATAAGGGAAAATATTTCACTGTCGGCACAATCATCGACGATTTGGTCAACGAAAGGGGGTGGAAAATTGTCCTTTGGACAAGCTTTTTTGATATCTTGATAATCAACACAAACGCGTATACTACCACCCTTTTTATCAATCGGTACGGGGTTGGAAACCCATTCTGTTAATGCCACGGGGTAAATGAAACCGGCTTTAAGAAGTTTTTCAACTTCGAGTTTAATGGCTGCCACTTTACGTGGATGGACAGGACGGAGGCACTGCCGGACTGGTTTATCTCCGGGGTATGTCTTAATATCATGAACGATGATAGAAGGGTCAATACCTGGCATCTCTTCGTAACTCCATGCAAAGATATCACAAAATTCTTTAAACAAGGAAGTATAAGTGACAATTTCTTCAGGAGAACACGAAGCTCCGATATGAACATTCTCGATTATCCCAGGTTTCACTGAAATATTTATGGGCATCGTGGGTGAAATTTTACTGAGGTTCCCTTCCGCAAACACATCTCGTGTAGATTGGGAAACCGTGGATATAACAACAACGGTCGACGGAGTCGAAATCCGCTGATAATTCTCAAGAGTTTGTTGTTCCAGAGACAAGATGGAACAATGATGCCCATCGTCCCAAGGGGTATCTTCCATGACGGACATGATCATCTCGTCATTGGGAAAGATGACACGGAAAGGATCAGGAGACAACTCATCAAAAGAAGAAGTAGAAAGGGATGTCGATTGAACGGCTTGATAAGCGGACTCAACCGGACTTAACGGCATAACGTCACCGAAACGAACATGATCTCCAAGATCAGGGACTACCCAAGGGTCAACAGACACCGGAAGTTCATGAGGTACAGCAGAGATCATATTAATAGAAGCAATAAATGGGCATGGAAGATCGGGTGGTGGTGGTATGGGGAAAGTACCCATTAGTGAAGAGTCTTTTAAAAGACCTACCCAAACATTCTCGTAACCCGATGGCGTTTTAGCTATGAAAGGCACGTTGCCAACGTGAGTATCAGCATTAAAAAAGGCAAGTTGATCTACCGTAACCACTTTTCCTTGGTGAGGAAATTGTACGACACGGAAAAGGGTTGACACGACAGCACGCATAGAATCGACCCAACTTCGACCAAGTAGAAGATTATAATCTAAGGGAGTATCGAAAACTTCCACTTCCACCTGAACGGTCTTACCTTCTAGAGTGACAGGCAACGATGGTAGAACACCATAAGGCTTAAAAGCCGAGCCATTAAAGGCTCGCAAAGTGTTTTGTGATTCGTTTAACAGGGGAGAGCCAATGGATTTCCAACAAGAAAAAGACATTACGCACGTAGAGGCACCCTCATCAATAACAGTCCGGCAAATACTCTTGTCGGAGACCACAACTTGGATTTGAAATGCAAGCTATGGGGGTAACCTTGGAATATGATCATCCAAGTTAAAGACTATCAGATTCGTATCTGTTGGATCAATGCCACCTATAGCTTTCGACAAGACTGAAGGACTTCCAGGGCAGACATTGTTGAGGGTTCTTGGGCCAGATCTTCGACAATGTTGTAGTTCTGGGCTGCCCGAGCATGAGGATTGAATGTCGAATTCTTAATGACACCTTTCGGAGGTTGTAAAAATGTCTCAAGACTCGGTCGTTCAAGATGAAGAGGACCATTCGTAGGTGGATTGGGTGGAGAAGGCTGTACCAAATCATGAGGTAAGTCGTCAACCTTCTCCTTAGAAGGAGTATAGTCTTTAGCTCTAGTGGTAAGTGCAACATTGTTTTTCGTGGAATCACCAGTGCACATCAAAAAATAAGATGATGTAGAAGTAGAGGGTTGATCGTGGATGACCAACAAAGCCTGTTGTTGAGACGGGAAGGGTTGAGACAAGACTATCGGCGTAGAGGGCTTTGGTGTTCCTTGAAGGAACTTGTTAACCTCGGCATGTCTCGGACAATCCTTCGTGTAGTGATCGTCACCACAGATAAGGCAAGGGTAGCGTGGCTTGCGCTTATCCTGGTCATCAACGGGAGGAGATTTGGTTTGCTCATTCGGATTATTGTTTTTACCCTCCTTATTCTTGCCTCTCCCTTTCTTAGAATTAGTCTTACTGGTCGGTGTAGATTGAACAACATTCACTTCAAAGGTTTTACCGGTGGGAGGAGAAGGAGACGGAGCACTTTGCACATTAGAAGAATTGGATTTCGGGGTCGTAGTTGAAATGGAATGTCAGTGGCTATGAGTGGAACCAATCACACCATCGGCTGCATGCGAGGCAGCCGGAGCAGTAGAAGTAGTAGAAGTACCAGGACGAGGTAAATCAGGTAGTAAATCATACAATGTTCCCGTTTGCGAATAAACGAGATCAAAATATTGAGCATGACTAATAGCCTGCTCTTCTGTGACAACACCGCCCATAGCAATTTCTTTACCAATTTTTTTCACAAAATACTTGGTAAACCATTCTACCAGTAACTGATCAGGAAGCTCAAGTTTAATGAGACGTCGCCTCCGTCGCCACTCATGAATGTGATCAGATATATGAGTGCTCGAGCTTTGTTTGAAGGAGGTTAAAATCTCGGTTTCGGTATCGTATCGAATCGGTAACTGGTAGTGTGTTAGAAAATCCATTGCAAGGGTGTTGAAATCAGAAAAGAAACCTCGTGGTAATTCAATGTACCACTTCGCAGCAGCACCCGTAAGAGTTCGTTGAAAGAGACACAGTCTAATGGAGTCATCCATCAACGAGTTGGACGAACACCACAAGTGGAAAGTCATGACATGATTATTTGGGTCCTCTCCCACCTTCCCATCGAATTTGGGAATGTCCGATGGAAGCTTTGCAGGAATAGCAGGCCATTGGGGAGAGTGACGAATAGGATCATTAAGAATCCTAGACAAATCTGGCAGATCCATAGTAGCAAGAAAAGGAAATTTCTGATTCACTTGTGGATACCGGTGACTTTGGGGCAGAAGCCCTGTCGGTAGACCAGTGGGACCGTATGCAGTCTGCCCCCAGAGGGAAGATCCCGGTTGGTTCGGTGGTGGTTGAATCGGATAGTAACCCCAAGGATTTTGACCTTGAGTTTGAGTAGTGACTTGAGGTTGAGTAGTCTGACCTGAACCCCAGATAGGATTAGTAACACCTGGATATGGTTGGCCTGTATTAGGGACAGCTTGCTTCCCCCCAACATTTTGAGGAAAGTTTTGCCTAAGTTGATTCCAATACTGGGCCAATGCAGGAGGTATGTTTTGTCCTAAAGGTGAGGTTGGTCCCCCTATCAAAGGCACAGTTCCACCCGGAAGTTGTGTACCAACCGTAGGTTGTGTAGTAATTGTGTTATGTCCGAGAAAAGGAAAAGGAAACGTACTACCTTGTCCACCAACAGGATTGTGCAAGTTAGGTGCAACAGTCGGGATAATGCTACTAGTATTAGGATTTCTAGTAGGAAATAGAGGGAGTGTCGGGATGAAACCGGGAATAAGATGCCTAGGAAACTGAGGACCACCTAGATAACCAGCTGGAGTTTGTGGAGGTGTTGGATGGGAAACATTCAACAAAGGATTCAGCGCATGGTAACCAGGAGGTAAATTCGGGTTAACCTCAGGAGTTCGCTGGGTATTGATAGGGGCAAGAGTAGTGGCAGGAATCTCAGTTTGGACACTCGTATTATTCGCGAGATGGGCCATCTCGGGAGGAAGAACAAAATGATAAGTGGTAGTCGTTGGTGTAGTCTCTGCTTCAGGAGACACAGGAGGGTTGATTTTGTAGACAGGGGTGGACTCAGTACCAAACAAGACTCGTCGGAAATCACCCGACCAAAAAGGATCTTGGCCTACTACACCGTGAGAAGGCCCAACAGTTGATTCAGAGGATGGAACAATGGTTTCTTCAGAACAATTTAATCGTCCAACAGGTCGTTCACCACGACGAATGCGATAGTCCTCTATAGTATTGGTAATACGAAATTCAGCAAGAGGATCAGTGGGTGCTACTTGTGGAGGTGGTGTAAAAACTTCTGGGACATCACTTATGTCCACGTGTGGTAGAGTAACAAGAGGAATTTCACCCGAAAGAGGAGAGTCCTCAGGGGTACCCTCAGGTGTTTCCGTATGCGAAGGTTGTGAAGCTTCCAGATGTTCCGGGGACAAACCTTGCATCCTCCGTGAACTTCGTGGGGGAGCAATTGTAAACAAGTAACCAACTCCCCAACGAAAATCCTATGGCCAACTTCGAGAAACGAACAACACACCCTAGTAAATAAAATCTAGAAGCAATCACCAAGCAGACAATACCTTCTAATATCGAAGCCACTAGTTGGTGATGAAATCCAACGTCGCAACAATGAGACGATAAGGGGCGGGGCTAAGGTGGAAAAGTTACGTTGACGACCTGCTTAACAGACTTACGCCCTGGTGCAAGCTCCCACACATAATCGTGGGTATACCCTCCAAGGAGCCCGAGTGAGTTTGATCAACGTCGATTCTAGGTATCGTGAAGACTTTCCCCTCCACAGTCACCTTGGGTAAGAACCTAGAGAGATAATCCACTAAGGTCACCACAAACAACAGTACAACCTGGGGAAACAGTCGTCAGTCCGATCCACATGCAAAGGCAGGGTATCTAGCCCGAAATCAACTCAAAGGCTTCCTCTCATAATTTTGTGTATACCTCGGAGTGACCCCCATAATACGTGCAATCTCTACACCGATGTCAACAAAGAAGGGTTAGTAACTCTGCCAACACCAATGCGACCTAATGCTTGACCCTTGTGTTAGAAGGGCTTCCCAGGCCAATATGTTGCCAATGGAATTTAACACTCCCTAATCTCAAGATGCTATTGTTTGTTTTTGAGATTTTGGAGAGTGTGTCTCTCTTCCTACTCCAAAGCACTAGCCTAGCTAAATGTTGGTGTAAAATAGCCCTAGAAAAAAGTTACTAGATCAATTTTAATATTACGTAATGTTCTTATAGGCTGTTGTTTACTCAAAGGTAACAGAAATGAAACTCATGATGTGTGACTCTGACCCAAAATAATGCAAGGATATGATGAAATATAATTCTTTTCATTCGATGAATCCTAGTTATGGGAGAGAGAGAACAACTTCCGAATCAATCTCAATACTACAAAGCAAATGCAATGCTCAATTTCCTTTCATATGCTAATGAAAACAATCATGTATCAATGAGCAAGTTCCATATGTCTTTTTCAAAACTTCAATACTCTTAAAAACTTGATTTTCAATGTTTTCGCAAAAGGCAAAAACAAAAACTTGAAAGAAAACATGCAGTTCACTTTCCAAGAAGAACTC
>ML791867.1:367815-388026 GCA_009831015.1 Picea engelmannii
CTCATAAGAGAATGAGAAAGTGAAGTGTGTGTTAGAAGTGAGGCGCTAGCCTCTTATTTATATCAATCTGGCACGTGTGAAGAGTCACCATCTGGCAGGGCCGACCTCTCACACTGGGTGGGTAAACCCACCTTTAATTAATTTTTTCCCTTTCATTATAACTGTCGGGGCCGACTTCTTATTCTGCACATTATAATTGTCCGATGACCAATCCGCAAAAGGGGATTTGGTCCTTATACAATTACCGACTTGATTAATCCTCAATGGGGATTAATCTAATAATAAAAATAATAATAATGACATGATTAATCCACAATGGGTATTTAATCCAATAACAAAATAATAAGAATGCTCTTCGCAGTTACATTATTTCAACATGCAGAGCCATAGAGGGGTCTTCCATAAGAAGAGATGAATATTAGGGATTTTTCTAGAGAGACTGTACGTCGTAGATCGGAATATTTCTATGACCTTAGTGAGGAAACTAGGGCTCAAGTAACATTCCAACAATATTTATCCATGAAAAATCCTGGGTGGAGCACAAATGAGATTACATTCTGGGTCAATAAGGCAATGGAATACATGGCATAGGAGGAAGCACAGAGAAACCCCACACCCATTAGGAGCACACAACTTTGCTACAGTTGCAAGGTGCCTTGGGAACCAGATCATAGGTGTAGGGGTAAGGGTAAGAAGCATATCATTAAGGTACACTATGATTGTGATGATGAGGATTCAAAGCTGTCGGATGATGACAGTGACTCTGGCATAGAGGCTACTGATGGTGACTCTACTTCAGAGGATAGTGATGATGACTCTTGCACAGAGGCTAGTGATGCTTGCACACTTGAGGAGGAGAATGACCCTTGTGTAGGGGATAGGAAACTGGATGGATAGGAAAATAGCCCTAGTGTCTCAGCAGACACGTCACATACCCTTGATGACCTTATGCCTCAGTAGAGTAGTGACACTAGTGGGGAATCACATGTGTTATCACCTAGAGATGATGAGCTTCCTATGGGGGTCGTGACAGATCTGTCACATGTTCAGACACCCATGATAGCCACGTCACATGAGGATATTAGTGGAATGTCAAGTATGATGGATGAGCCTAGTGTGAGGGATGCACACCATGGACAGGTAGACCCACAGATCCAGGAGGAGGTACAGGACGTACAGGCAGTTGACCTCACACATAAAGGTCAGCTAGAGGAGATGGAGTCACAGCTATTGGAGACTCCATTGGTTGAGAAGATTGCAGAGGATAACATGTGGATGGAGCACTTACTTCCAGGATTAGATTGCATTGATGAGGATGCACTCTTTAGTATTTAGGATGACCATAGCATGTGTCTTGACACAACTATATGGGATCCAGGCGCAGATGATAGTAGCAGATTGAGTGCATAGGAGGATACAACTACTCATACAAGATACAGTGTGAGTCATGGGGAAATGGAATCTAGTGATGGGATGCAGTGGCATCCAGGAGTACCTAGCAACACAGGAGACAGTGGACAGTTCAGCATGTCATCTTATGCAGAGGGTGTTCTTGGGGATTCTAGAGTTGGCACTAGCAGGACTGACACTAGAAGTGAGGGGTCTGAGATGGCACCTCAGTATGACCATGATCAAGAGTCACACCACTTAGGAACAAAATTGAGAGTTAGTGAGGCTATGATCAGGGTATCCACTATATGTATTGATGACATGCATGCAGTGATGGAAGATTACTATCGGAGAGAATCAGTGGCACAAGGGAGCTCAGATGGAGGATTTTCCATGGATGATTTTCACACTCTCTGGGAGAGAGTATCTGTGATGAGGACTGACTACCAGCAGTTTTTGATAGATAGGGATTATCTACTGAGGGTTAGTGAGATGTATCATGAGGCTCTAAGGGAGCAGGAGTTGGAGATCGACCGACTCACTCAGGAGTTGGAGAGCACTCGAGGATTCTTGAGAGGCACACAAACTGCCCTTTTAGAATCGAAATCTAGATCAGATGAGTTTCTTGAGGAGATCCATCAGAGATCCACTTCATCTATCTTAGTGGACACTCAGATGTATCATCTAGTCACATTGACAGAGGATGTTGATGATCTAGCAGAGGAGCACTAGTTGTTGGGAGACACTTCCATTTGTGTCTTGGGAGTGGTTGATCTCCATATAGAGATTGATCTAGCAACACGCCCACGATCGATGATACAGCATGAGTCTGTAGGATATGACATGAGTATGTTGGAGCATACGATGATGAGGGATAGTTCACAGAGTCATGCCGATATGTATGGTGGCATTCAGAGGGGTATAATGCCTTGTAGGGAGGAGACACACCTAGGGGAGCATGCAGATGTCAATCATTTGCAGTAGCACCTAGTTATGAGAGATCACCTTCACCATTTTAGCAGTTGCATGGGAGATGAGAGATGGAGGTTGGTTTACGAGTAGTCAGAGGAGCTGCTTCCAATTGTACCTGATGATTGGGGGTTAGTGATGACTACAGGAGAGCAGTTATCATGGATATCGATGGACGAGCTTTTGGTCAAATCCTTGGGATTGAACAAAGCATGTGACACCTTCCAGTCCTACAGTCAGCTGTAGATGTTTCTATTAGCCTGTCCTGGCACTTTTATCATAGAAAGCATCATGCGGAGGGATAGGATGTGATTGAGGGCATGGAGAGTGAGTAGGCCGAGACTACATGACAGGAGTACTTTTACGACATATAGCAAGTCAGAGGTGGACCATGTTAGGCAGATAGTCGAGACTTGGTATGTGACGGTGAGCATCATAGACCAAGTGATGATAGATGAACGTAGAGGGCTTCAAACAGTGATCAGTCCAGCACAGGAGAAGCCAATGAAGATTGGAAGTGATAAACTTCCAACTTTACCATGGGATCCGGGTGTTCATTTGGCTAGTAGGATGTCTGACTACATGGTGACCCAGGGTGCACCAAAGAGTCACACACTCCACCTTGGTTTGGTTTGGAGTGGGTCTACAGGTACTTGTCTTATGGGGGGAGATATTTTCTTCCACTTGATCATCATGATAGGGCATGTAGATGTTTGGATAGGTACTTCTGCTATAGAGGTATCTTCATTGATATAGTTTATGGGCAACAAGTCCAATGTTCACAGGTATTTTAGCATGAGGACCCAGGAGAGGAGGGTTCAGGAGGTATGCAGAGGGCAGAAAATCATGGTCGGAGTACTTCAGTGTCAGCATGAGGATATTCGGCAGAGGTTAGCATGGGACCCAGGGATTGCAGGACTGAGAAGTTCATTGGCAGACAGGGGAGAGTGGACCATTGCAGGGGAAAGTTATTCTAAATTTCCATTTAGCGTCAGTGTTGAGGGGAGCATAGTGCTTGAGGGTGTCTCACGAAAGTTTTGCAGTACCTCATTCTAGCATCAGTATGTGTAGTTTATGGAGGCCATGTGGATATTGGTAGAGACTAGGAGGATGGACTCACTCCTGGATGAGGCCATGTGTCAGGTACAAGAGACTCACAGAGTTGGTATATTTTAGGATTATGTGTCCCAGGGGCGAGTAGTTCATGACTTGATATGGGACCCAGGGGGTAGCATGTGTGATTGTTCAGCTTCTGATGGGTTCTACTATACAACCCACAGGTGGACATGGGATCCTGGTATTTTATTTGAGATGATTTGGTTATTGCTTAAGGACAAGCAATTTTCTAGCAGGGAGGATTGTAATGTCCCCACTTTGGGACATCATCACAGGGCAGAGATTTATGATGACCAGAGTAACCAGATAGATGTTATAGCAAGTATAGGTGTATTTGAGAGGCATTGTGGGGTCCATATTGCATTGATGATCATATTCCATCATTATGATCCATTCCACACAGGTTGTCTTTGGTTTCGTTACATTCCGATGATTTCCATGATTTTGACTATTTTGAGCTATAAGTCAATGGAATTCACTGAAGAGGTAATTTTGGGCACATTACTTAGAGGAACCTCTCATTGTAATGGCTCATTGGAATCGGGAGGAGAAACACTACAGGATGGGATGGCTAGAAGTGACTTTTAGTGGCCAGGAAAGCCACAAGGAGAGAAAAGGAGCTTTTCAAAGGTAAAAAGATTAATTAATTAATTAAAGTGATTTAATTAATTAATTAAATATTAATAAAATGAAAGTCACTTTAGAGGGACAAGGTGAGACAAAAAGTATAAAGGAAAGGAAAGGACCTCTTCTCATTCCTTCATGTATGTTTATCAGTTTGATATCTAGCTTTAGCTAGTGAGCCCATCTCTTGGGGGTTTTGAGGGTTTTGACTTAACAAACCCTAGAGGATGATTCGGTGGTGAAAAATTCCACCTAGATTGTCCCAAGCTTAGTCTCAGAGATGCAATACTCTCCCACACCATTCTAGTCAGATCTACATCAGTTCAGGAGGTTCTACACAACCACAGGCACAGGAAGAGGAGGAGGGTGCACCATTGGGGGTTTCCAGCAAGGGGGGGACACACCATCCTTGGAGAGAGATTCGTTGTAGGAGATTGGTAGGGCCGTTGAGGATTCCATCACTTGGGTTTTCATTTTAGGGCCTTGGACATCAGATCTAGTGCTTTCTGAGATAGTTTTATGGCTTCGATTATTTCTTGAGAAGTGGGGCGAATTGAAGAGAAGGAGGGCATTTTTGAGATCCCGATCTAGTCCCTTTGGAGGGGTTACACTTCAGATCTGACCCTGAGACTTCACCTAGTGACTTGCAGTGTCCCGATCTATATTTTTGGAGAGTTTCAAATAATTTGGAGGCCTCCTTTAGCAGGGCCGAATTATCTAGGGCTTCAGTCATTCAGTGGGGCGCACCATTCAGTGGGGAATTTTAGATCTACAGAGATTGAGAGGGATCTTGGAGATTCGGGCACCTGGGTTGTTCTTACCATCACCCGATCTATAAGTTGGCATATTTCTTAGGGTGATTGGACACTTTGGGCAACATGGTCGAGTTATTGAGGGTTTCAGCCTTCTATTGGAGTGTGGCATTCTTCAGCTGGAGAGTTTGGCATTCAGATCTGCTTGTATTGATCTTCATTTCTTATTCAGCCTTTGGAGGCATCTTTTGTATTAGCAGGAGCATTTTGTAGAAGCTCTTATCTATTGTCTATCTTCTTGGCCATCTGTTGAGCATTCCAGATAGGCATCTTCATTGTAGTAGGTTTCTCTATTTTATGAATAAGGAAGAATTGAGATGTTTTGGCTTGTGTATTTTATTGCATATGGTTGAGGTATGTTCCATGGTTATCTCTTTCTATTATTTTCTGCATACACACATATAAACACATCTAAAAAGTACATCAACAAAGTGTTTGACGAAATACCACAACCAAGAAAAAGTTTTAAAAAGACACCAAAATAGTGATGATCCTTGCATAATGGCTCAGGATCATTACAACCACATATGGTTTATTTTTTTATATAGATTTATATATACGTATATTGAACTAATTCAGATTTCAAGTCTTCTTTTGAGAAATCTATGCCCTTATTTGTCTCCAGGAATATCCGGAATAGATCTCTCCACAGAGATACCCTCTCTGGAAAGATTACCAAGAACCTAAAATAGGATTTGGTAGCGCAAGTCTTATCCATCCTGTGCGAGGAAGAATGGTCCTTGTAGATCCCAACATTTCGGCATTTTGGTACCCAGAGTACCCAAGGGTGAGTCTCCTTGCACTCTCAAGTCCTGAAACCCCGACTTGCGAAATCCCAAATTATTAGCGTGGGGGTAAATTAAGAGTTTTCAGAGTTTCGGCACCCGGAGTATCTAGGTGGGAGTTTTCTTGTACTCGCGAGTCCTGAAACCTCGATTTACGAAATCCTAAAATGGTAGCATGTGGTTAAGTATCAATCGATGGACGAGATCTTGTCGAAAGATCTAGGGTCAGTCGCGACCGTTAGATTGGAAGAAGAAACGAGGGCGTTAATGCCTCAACCCATTTCCTTTTTATCTTCGTAAGTAGCGAAGAAATCAGGACCATAGATCCCCAAGGTCCATGGGAGTATCTGGATCATCCTTTTATAAGGGCATGTGGTGGTCGATAAGTGTTTCGGTGTTTCGACACTCGGGGAATCAAAGGGCAAGAACCCTGGTCATCGCGAGTCCCGAAATCCCGACAACCAAAACCCCGAAATAGTTTAAAGTGTGGATAAGCATCGCACAAAGAATGAGATTCTGTCGGAAGATCTGTGGTCAGTCATGACCGTTAGATTGGAGGAAGAAATGAGGGCATTAAATGCCTCAACCTCTTACTTTTATCTTCATGAGTAGTGGAGGAATCGAGACCATAGATCCCAAGATCCATGGAAGTTACCAGGACCGTCCATTTGTAGAGGACACATGGCTGTCGGTCGGTGTTTCGGCACTCGGGAGACCAAAGGGAAAGAACCCTTGTCTTCGCAAGCCATTAAATCCCAGTAAACAAAACCCTGAATCGGTTTAAGTGTGAATAAGTTTGAGAAAGACGAGATTCGATCATGACCATTGATCATCCTAAAAATATCATAATGATTGATCGTGGGTAAAGGTCGCAGTCATCCATCAAAGGGACACGTGGCTTTCGGTCGACATTTCAGTGTTTCGGCACCCGGGAAACCAAAGGGAAAGAACCCTTGTCTTCGCAAGTCGCGAAATCCCGGTACCCGAAACCCCGATGCGCTCTGTGGAAGAAATGAGGAGTCCCGAAAGGATCTTGATCATCCATCGGAGGAGACGCGTGGTGAGCGGTCAGAGTTCGGGGAAAGCTCCAAAATCCCATGGACCATTGGATCCAAATCCTCAAGGATCATTGATCTCCTACACGAATCCCCGTATCAGGATTCGGGGATTGGAGTGACAAGAGTTTTGGAGTCGTTTCATCGTGAACTCCTAGTTCATGAAACTCCAAAAAGATCTGAACCATTGGATCTCTTACAAGAACTCGAGTATCAAGTTCTGGGGTTTGAAGAGTCGAAAGACTTTACTCTATTGCATTTCGAACTCCCGATTTTTGAAATCTTGATATGGCCAAGACCATTGGATCAGGGGAGGCTTATAGTCATTGATCTCCCTTTGGAGGGGAACTTCAGAGATTACAGATTTTTGGGGATTCGAAAGGGAGAGGAAGAGACAACGCATCACGATTCCCTGAATCGCAAAAATCCAGTAAGTGCTTTGTCGATTTAGCACATGGTCATGAAACAGGGTCACGTGAACAAGACCCAAACATGGAGCTTGTCACTCGCCATCCCTTTTGGGGTTTAGCATTTCGGCATTTCGGGGTTTGCAGAGTCGAAAGAATCGACTAGCTTATATCGCTGAGTCACAAAATGAGAAAAGGCGCCTAGTTGTTTGGCTGGTGATCATAACCATTGATCACATGGAGGTGGAAAAGGGAAGAGCTAGCTTGCATCAAGCCCCCATAGGACTTCGGGGATTCTGTCCCTCGAGAAAAGGAAAACAAAATATTATGTCGTAGTGGGTGTGTGACAGCTAGAATGATAGATTGAGGCTTGGTTACCTCCCTAGTGAAGTCCTAAGTGAAATGGTGAAGAGCTGAGATAGCCAATGATTGAAACCAATTTCTGAAGTTTCCTCCTCTCCTCCAATTCGTCCCATGCATCTAAAAAATCAAATGGAACCCAAAACTCTTTGTGAATGGACTAGATATGATGTCCAAGGCCCTGTAATGAAAACCCAGGTGATAGAATTTCCAAAATCCCTGTCGATCACCTGCAATGAATCTCTCTCCAAGAATGGTGTGCCCCCCTTGCTAGAACCCCCCAATGGTGCGCCCTCCTTCTCTTCTTGTACCTGTGGTTGGTGTAGAACCCTCTTGCACTGAGAAGATCCAAACTAGAATGGTGTGGGAGAGTATTGCATCTCCGGGACCAAGATTGGGACAAGCTAGGTGGAATATATCACCATCGAATCGTCCTCTAGGGTTTGTTAAGTCAAAACCCTCAAAACCCCCAAGAGATGGGACCTCTATCTAGAAGATAGAAATCCAAAAGATAGACAAACCTGAATGCATGAGTAGAGGCCCTTACCTTTCCTTTATACTTTTTGGCTCACCTTGTCCCTCCAAAGTGACTTTCAATTTATTAATATTTAATTAATTAATTAACCATTTTACCTCTGAAAAGATCCTT
This sequence comes from Picea engelmannii, assembly GCA_009831015.1. Classification (NCBI taxonomy): domain Eukaryota; kingdom Viridiplantae; phylum Streptophyta; class Pinopsida; order Pinales; family Pinaceae; genus Picea; species Picea engelmannii. Next base: position 375,982 of record ML791867.1, read on the forward strand.
ATCTCTCCTTGTGGCTTCCCTGGCCACTGAAAGTCACTTCTCACCATCCCATCCTATAGTTTTCCTTCTCCGGATTCCAATGAGCTATTACACTGAGAGGTTCCTCCAAGTAATATGCCCAAAATGACCTCTGCAACGAATTCAATTAACTTATAGCTCAAAATAGTCAAAATCATGGAAATCATCGAAATGCAACGAAACCAAAGACAACTTATGCGGAATGGCTCATGATGATGGAATATGATGAGAAATGCAAGATAGACCCCAAAATGCTTCTCAATAACCCATGTACTTGCTATAACATCCATCTGGCTACTCTGGTCATCATTAACCTCTGCACTTTGATGATGTCCCAAAGTGGGGACATTATAGTCCTCTCTACTAGAAAATTGCTTGTCCTCAAGCAATAACCAAATCCCCTCAAATAAAATACCAGGATCCCATGCCCACCTGTGGGATACACAGTAGAACCCATCCAAATATGAACACTCATGCACTCTACCCCCTGGGTCCCATATCAAGTCATGAACTGATATCCCCTAGGAAGCATAACCCTGAAATATACCAAATCTGGGAGTCTCTTTCATATGACACATGGCCTCATCCTGGAATGAATCCATCCCCCAAGTCTCTAAAAATATCCATACGGACTCCATCAACTGCTCATGTTGATGCCCAAACAAGGTGTTGCAAGACCTCCGTGAAACACCCACAAGTGATGCGCTCCTCTCAACACTGAAGATCAATGGAAAGTTAGAATAACTTTCCCCTGCAATGGTACACTCTCCCATGCCAGTCAGTGAAATGCTCAATCCTGCAATCCATGGTTTCCATGCTAACCTCTGTTGAATATCACCCTACTGGCCCTGTAGTACTCTGACCATGACTATCTGCCCGTTGCATACATCCTTAATCCTCCTCTCTTGGGTCCTCCAGCTGAAATACATGTGACCATTGGACTTGTTGTCCAAAAACTGTATTAGTGAAGACACCTCTGTAGAATAAGTACATGTCCAAACATCACCATGCCCTATCATGATGATCAAGTAGAAGAAAAGGTCTTACCCCATAGGACAAGTATCTGTAGGCCCACTCCAAACCATACCAAGGTGGAGTGTGTGGCTCTTTGGCGCAACTTGGGTCAACATGAACATCCTGCTAACAAAACGGACTACCAGATCCCATGGAAAACTTGGAAGTTTATTGCTTCCAGTCTCCTCTAGCTACTCCTGTGTCAGACTGATCATTGTTGGAAGTCCCTCATGCTCATCCTTATGAGTATGTTTATATGTGTTGGCCTCGGAGTTGTCTACTATCATCTAGCCTGTTGAAACATATCTTAAAATCTTTTATCCTTAGGGCCTAGATTTTTAATTTTTGTGTTTTTAAGGTTTCGTCTTTCCTAAAACAAGAATTTCATCATTTCTGAATTCACAATACATTTTTTTTATCAATTTGTTTTTTGGGATAACAAACGGAAAAGGGTTTACAAAAAAATATAAACTTTCCAACGCTCTTTGAAAAATTATTTAAAATGGGTTGTAATTTTAAAATTTGCAATTTTTCAATTTAAACGTTAAAGAAATCGGGATTTGGGGTTTTCTGAAAACAAATGTTTGATGAAAATTGAATCACAAAACCCCGATCCCCGATTTCCCAATGCATTTAATTCTTAAGTAAAAGCACAAATTAATCTAATCTCTTCTGAGAATGATTAAGGGTTAAACAATTATGTCGCGATTTCAGGATTCGCGGTTTGGTAAGAACGTGTCTCTTGTCATCATGTTTCTCAAAATCCCGATTTCCAAAACCCCGATTCATAAATCACGTTAGATTAAACTAATTATGTTTTGGCCCTAATCATGATTACTCAGTTAATTAAGATACGTTAAGTCCTATATTGAAAAAAGAAACAAGCCATCATGATTTCGGGAATCGCGATTTTGTGAGAGCACGTCTCATGTCATCATGTTTCCTGAAATCCCGAAAGGGTCTAATCTTGATTAATTAACATGCTAAAAATGTTTAAATCTTAAATAAAACATCGTTATTTCACGATTTCGCAATTTCGATGATCAGGCTTTTCCGATGACATACCTTTCGACATCAAGATTGTCGAAACCCCGAAAAGTCATGTTTTCAGATTTAATCTATAATTAACACTAATAAATCTTGTTTCTAAAATAGGTTTAAAGGTAATCTTTCTGTAAGTGTTCATTAATGCTTCATTTTACGATCAAGCAAGTTTCTTGTTTTATTTGAAAAGCCGAGAGCGCCTAAGTATGGATATTAAATGCATATCTCCGAAAATATCTTATGCATTAAGAGCTTTAAATTCATGACAATTGTACAAATCTCATCTTTTTTAAAATATATTCTAAGTAAACGTTCGAACGTTTGTATTTACATTTTAAGCTGATCTTATCCATCCACTATCTATGATAGGTTTTTAAGTCAAACACAGAGCCATGGCACCTAAAAAGGCATCGAAGAAAAACGAAGACACACAGGAAGGTGATATTATCTCAGATACTACTCCACACGCCATACACTCCATCAAATCATGGACTGGAATTTCCAAATTGTTGGAGGATGAGCTAAAGTATGCTGACCCTGATTCCAAAAACCATCTCCAGGACATTGCTGAGTCTGAACTTCATAAGGTTGTTGCGCGTCCGAGGCTGGTGGCATATTCTGAGATGGTTGGCTGGGCTATGGATAAGGTAGATATCCCAACAAGGAGCATTCAGAATGAGCAAGGAGCTATCGTCACCTCATTCAGGCCTGAGCACATTCAAGTAATGTATAAACTCTCGCCAAAACATAAACACACATTTAATGATGAATTTTTAGCTGAGTTTCAGATAAAAGAATGTATTGAGGCAGACCAAACATACCCCGACATGATTAAAGGATGGGCGAGGTTTGAAGCAAACTTTAGGGTTGATTCTCATGGGATTTATGCTACAGCTTCCTTAAACAAATATATGGTTTATGTAGCCATGATGTTATGCAGACTTTTCGGGAGAAACGATCCCTGTCACTTTCATGTAGACTGGGTACCCTTCTTAGAGGAAGTTTCAGAAGGAAATAGTTTTAACTAGCATAAAATTTTATCGGATAACCTGACACAATAAATTTTAAATTACAAAGAAGCCAAGTCAAAAGGACAACCAGTGTCTTTTTATATGTCTACATATATTATGGATGTGATATATTTTATGACCCCCTTTCCATTAATGAATTGGAGTTGGAATTCTTCCTGCCCAGATCCTGTTCATAAATACCACTCATCCCTCTGTGAAGAAAATTCTAAAGAAGCATTTTACGAGGTTTGTCATTATGTCATTATTCCTATGCACAAATTATTCTATGGATGCGAACCCCCTCGCATTTCCGATGTAGTCATAGAAAGTCTTAAATCAGTTGCCGACTGGTTTATTGAAGAAATGTTTTCCTATATTAGGGTTTATGGTTGTTCCATTCCCCCTCATGCACTCCCGAAATTCTTACCAGACAAATTGGTATGCAGAGAAGTAGCTCATCAGATAGACAAGGGTGGTATTGGGTTAGAATTGAAAGAATTTTAGAAAAAAGCATGGCCATCTTTCCCTGTTCATGTCGGGAAATTTCCTTTATCAAATTTAGGCCATTCTAAGGTAGAGGCCGAGTCATTAGAATAAGAGAAGCTAGTAAATATTGAACACGGAAAATATGACCCCTGCCAAATAATAAGTAGGCATTACATACATTGTAATTTAAAGGCATATGAACATGAAGTATCTATTTATGATGATATTTTTAAAGATGTTAAGTATTATGTAGAAGTGTTGAACAGAGTCCAGGCCTTTCCACCTGACTCACAAGATGGTTTTTCATCTTTTCAAAGCCATAGGCGAAGCTGCCTGCATAAGATTTTACAGGGTGAAATTTCGACCCCATTGCCAGAACAGGAAGAAACCCCTCCAGGGTTTGAAACTAATACTCAGGGTAAATCAAATGACAAAGGTAAGTTGAAGGATATTGAGATACCTTCCCAAGACGTGGAAGGTCCTCAAACAAAAGAATCGGGAATGGATAAGGGAAAAGAGCCAGAAAAAAATTCAGAAATCATGAAGAATGTTCCAGAAAAAATAGGAGGAACGGCTTCAACAGAACTTGGCAGTCCTATCACCTCTTTAACTCCATTACAGTCGACTTTCGGAACTCCCCAAGAAGGAGTTTTATATGTCAGTGATCTAGAGCCGATTTCAAGAGATGAAATCCCCTCATCAGATTATTTTTTCAGCAAAAAACAAAGAGTCGTCTTGAAACAGGAAATTCATCCTAGAGGAGAAGGAATAATTAAAAAGCATAGAGTTATCATAGATGGAAAGAAACTCAAGGATGGAGAGTTCGCTACAGAATTAGCAAGTAAAATGGGTGTTATAGCATCAGCTAATATGTATTCTGTGGGAAATTTAACAACTATGTTTGAACAGAAGGATCAAACAATAATCCAACTGCAAGACAAACTAAAGGAAAATGAAAGAAATGTTAGTTTGGGAATACAGAAGGGTCTAGAACAAGCTAGACTTAAAGATATGCAAGAAATCCAAAAATTAAATAAAGACTTGGATGAGGCAAAACACTTAATATAGGTCACACATGAACAGGTTCAAAAGCTGGGAGAAGAAAACAAACAGTTGCAAGATAAGATTATTTCTATTACTAACCAGGTAATAGAGCTTGAAAGTTTCAGGACACAAGCATTAGAGATATATGTAAGAATAGAGGAGGAAAAACATAAAGTGTTATTGAATATGGAAGTAATCCAGAAATATTTTCAGGAATCAAATAAGTCTTTGGAGAATGTGTTCCAGAAAGAAAGGGAGGCAAAAGCAGCTAGGACAACTTTTTAGAAAGCAGTGGCTTTCTCATCAAAGGAAGAAATTGGAAAGACTCGGAAATTATCTATTTCTGAATAGGTTAAAGGGGATATAATGATTAAAGTGTGGGAAACAAAACTGGCTGAATATAAACAAATCATAAGAGAAGTTAATGAATATTTCCAAGGAATCTTCGATCTCTTTGAAAAAGATTCAATGAATATAGGAACAGATGGTTGTTTTGGATTGTTAGGCGAAGTCAATATTGCCAAGCACCAGCTGAAGTTTAGAGAAGAGATGGAGGAAAAGAAAGCAGAGATTCCAAACATCAAATTGATCAACATCACAGAGATCAACAAGTGGATGGTGACTTCAAGTTTAAGGTTGAAAACTGTTAAATTCACAGAAAGAATGATAGAAAGTCAGTTTCCCGAATTACAGAGAAGATTTTTTTCATTTGAAGAAAATGAGACACTCGAGGCTCCCAGGATCTTAGTAAGTTTTTTGTGAAAATGTGTTCAGTGCATTGAAACAGAGAAAGGAAGTTCGTCAACGCAAGCTTAAAACCTTTTTAAATGTTTTTATTATTAGAATTTTAAAAGAAATTGTAAACGGTTGACATTATTTTTATGTAACGAAAATTTTAGGAAGTTGGTTAGTCACCAACGAGTAGCTTTGATGAAATGTATAAATATAGTTTTGAAAGGCTGAGAAGGGGCTTAAGAAATTTTGGAGAGAGCCATTTTGTAATATCAGTTTTGAAATACATTGGAATATAGATCACAAACGAGATTCTGGATCTTGCAACTTTGTAACTATGTGTCTTCTCCCTGTTTAGTATACTTTGTTGAATTTTGCCTTTAATGTTTTCTCTAACAAGTAAATCAGTTTGAAGTTATATACATCGTTGATTTATATTTCATATTGGTTTGGATGTCAAATGATTTACAGTTTTTCCTCTGAAATCACTTTAGTAATTTCAAGACCTGTAAAACTTTTGTTCCTTAATTTTTAACTCTTGTTAGAAACCTCATTTTTTCTTTCGTCATTGTCTATTGAAATATAAGATTATTTCTTGATTAAAGACTTATATTTCTCTGTAGTGTTTATTTGTTGTTTATAATTTTCAAAATTGTTAAAAAAACCAGGAAACGACCTTGAATGTGTTTACATTAATGTTTTAGATTTTAAAATTGTTTTCCTTGATCTCATCTCTGGAAATCTGAAGTAACCAATTGATTGAATTCCATTTACAAACAAATAAAGTTATATCATCCATGACTGTCCCTAGTAGCAGACAACCCAACGTTGAACCAGGACTTCAGGACCAAACCAGCATTGCCTTAAATTTACTCAATACCATTTTACAAACAACAACTAACCGAGTTGAGTTAGAATGATCATGGGATGCTATTGAGCGAGACATTAGCATCCAAGAACAACAGGAAGCAAGACAGAGACAGTTGAGAAACTGAATCTTCTCTAATCTTTCTTTGATTCCTTATTCCCAAATATTTTCTTTAAATCATTTACGGATGCCTTGACGGTATGTTTTATAGCCTTAAAACATAAACTCAGGAACAACATAGCCTATGATGCTCATCATTACACATAAGGCCTCCATTTTCTGCCCATCACGACCCACCTTTGTCCTGCTATATGTCGTAAATGCACTCATGTCAGGTGGTTTCGTCCTAACCACTCTTCATGTCTCATCTTCCATGCAACTGTTGATACTGCGAAGGTGACCTCTCATAACTATGTGTTGTTGCAAGGGAAGGACATCTACATGCTCTCCAAAGTATGTCTCCTCACTGCACATCAATACACCCCTTTGGATCTCATTGTAAACCTATGCATGTCTCTGTGTGTCATCACTCACCACTGTATTCTCCTGCATACTTAGGTAATTCCCTGTATACCCCTGCAACATCATGGATCCTAGGTGTACTACTAGATCAACCTCTACATGAAGTTCAATCCCTCTCGGGACATAGATGGAAGTATCATCAAAACTGCCCCTGGCTCTGGAGCCCCCATGTGTAGGTGAGTTCATGATTGTCTCAAAGATCCTCTCATGCACCCCTGGACCATAACTCACCATACTCACCAGTGATCTTGTGTACACCTCAGGCTCCTCCATCAATTGGCGCTCCTCTTCCAGACCACCAGCATCCTCCAGTGATGTGACTGAATGATGTATCTAGGTGTCCACCAAGATAGGTGAAGTGGATATCTGAAGAATCTCCTCTTATCTGAACTCTAATTCTTGAAGGGTTGTTTGTGTGCCTCTCAAGAATCCTCGAGTGCTCTCCAAATCCTGGGTGAGTTGGTCCATCTCCAACTCCTACTCCCTCAAGGCCTCATGATACATCTCACCAATCCTCAATAGGTAGTCCCTGTCAGTCAATAGCTTCTAGTAATCGGTCCTCATCATAAACACTCTATCTCTGAGAGTATGAAAGTCATCCATGGAAAATACCTCATCTGGACTACCATGTGCCACTGATACTCTCTAGCAGTAACTTGCCATCACTGTATGCATTTCGTCAATACGTCTAGTGGTTTCCATGATCATAGCCTCAATAACTCTCAACTGTGTTTCTAAGTGGTGTGACTCTTGATCACATTCATGCTAAGTTGTCACCTCATACCCCTCTCTTCTAGTCTCAATCCTGCTAGTGTCAACTCTGGAGTCCCCAAAAACACCCTCTGCATAAGATAACGTGTTGAACTTTCCACTGTCTACTGTGCCACTGGGTCTTCCCATACATAACTGTACATCATCCTCAACTTCTATCTCCCTCTCAATCATATTGTATCCGATGTGAGCAGTTGTATCCTCATGTGCACTCAACCTGCTACTATCATATGCACCTGGATCTCATATAGATGTATCTAGACACATGTTATGGTCATCCTGACTGCTAAAGAGTGCATCCTCATCCATGCAGGTTGATCTTGGAAGTAAGTACTCCATAAAACTGCCAGCATCAACAATCTGCTCAACTAATGGAGTCTCCAAAAAATGTGACTCAATATCCTCATGTTGATCTGTATGTGTAAACTCAATTGTATGTACGTCTTATACCTCCTCCTAGAACAATGGATCTACACATCCATGGTGTTCATCTTGCATGTACGACTCCTCTATGCTACTACTATCCTCATATGTCGTGGCTATCATGGGAATCTGGAAATATGGCAGATGTGTCACGACCACCATAAGAAGCTCATCATCTCTAGGTGCTAACACATTTGAATCCTCACTAGAGTCACCACTCTGTTGAGGTGTAAGTTCATCAATGGTATGTGATATTCCTATTGATACACTAGTGCTATCGTCCTATCCATCCAACTGCCCCTCCAACGTGAAAGGGTAACTATCCTCCTCAAGTGTGCTAGAATCATCAGCCTCTATGCAAGAGTCATTATCACTAGCCTCTGCGCAAGAGTCACTATCATCATTGGACTTCTCCCGAAGAGTATCTATATCTCCATCCTCACACACCTCATCATCACTGTCATAGTGCACCTCAATGATATGCTTCTTACCCTTACCCCTACACATATGATCTAGTTCCTAAGGCACCTTGCAACTGTAGCAAGGTTTTGTGCTCCTAATGGGTGTGGGGTTTCTCTGTGCTTCCCTACATCTAGTTGTTGTGGCCATGTATTCCTCTGCTTGTTTGGCATGGAATGTAATCTCATATGTGCTCCACCTAGGATATTTCAAGGATAAATATTGTTGGAAGGTTATTAGGGCCCTAGTTTCCTCACCAAGGTCATAGTAGTATCCCCATCTACTGCATACAATCTCTCTAGTAAAATCCACAATATCCATCTCCTCTTATGGAAGACCCCTCTATGGCTCTGCATGCATGTTCTAATTCCCACGGATGGTAGGAATCTAATCTCTAATACCACTGTAATGATCCTAAGCCATTATGGTAGGATCATCATGGTTTTGGTGTCTTTTTAAAACTTTTTTGGTTATGGAATTTCGTCAAACACTTAGTTGATCTACTTGTTTACATGTGTCTACTTGCAGATGGCCTCTTGATTTTGACCTTAGGGTTTACTAATGTGTTATGTGTGTGTATGTATATTTAAACAAGAATATATAACCATGGAACATACATCAACCATATGCAATATGATATACAAGCCAAAACATCTCAAATATTATTTTATTCATAAGATAGAAGAACCTGCTACAATGAAGATGTCGATCTGGAATGCTCAACAGATGGCTAAGAAGATAGAAAATAGAGTTTCTATAAAAATCTCCTGATAATACAAAATAAGCCTCCAAAGGCTGGATAAGAGATGAAGACCAATGCCAAGGTATATATGAGCCGTATGAAGTGCCAAACCCCTACTGGAAGATGTCACGTCCTGTTGGACTGTTGAAGCTCCTCAACAATTTGGCCATGCTGCCAAATGTGTCCAAACACCTCAAGGAATATTCTAAACAATAGATCAGGTGATGGCAAGAACAACCCAGGTGCCCGAATCTCCAATATCTCCCTCAAACCTTAAGTATCTGAACCTCCTCCAAGATATGGTGAACCCCCCTAGATGCTTGAAACCCTAGATAAATTGGCCTCACTCCTAGATTCCCCCAAATGCTCCACAAAACTGCTAGAATGATAGATCAGGGCTTGGTTACCTCCCTCGTGAAGTCCCAAGCGAAATGGTGAAGATATGAGATAGCCAATGACTGAAACCAATTTATGAAGTTTTCTCCTCTCCTCCAATTTGTCCCATGCATCTAACAAATCAAATGGCACCTGAAACTCCTCGTGAATGGAATAGATCTGATGTCCAAGGCCCTGTAAAATCCAGGTGATAGAATCTCCAAAATCCCTGCTAATCACCTGCAATGAATCTCTCTCCAAGAATGGTGTGCCCCCCTTTCTATAACCCCCCAATGGTGTGCCATCCTTCTCTTCATGTACCTATGGCTGGTGTAGAACCCTTCTTCACTAAGTAGATCTGAACTAGAATGGTGTGGGAGAGTATTGCATCTCTGAGACTAAGCTTGGGACAATCTAGATGGAATCTTTCACTACCGAATTGTCCTCTAGGGTTTGTTAAGTCAAAACCCTCAAAACCCCCAAGAGATGGGCCCTCTAGCTAGAATCCAGAAATCCAAAAGATAGACAAACCTAAATGCATGAGTAGAGGCCCTTTCCTTTCCTATTAGAATTTGAAAGATTGTGTGCTCATTTTACCATTGACAATACCCTTGTCACCCAACCATAGGTCGAAGCCACCCTCTGAGCACCTTAACCTTGACAGAGAATCATTATGGAAGCAAACCCTAGGCTAGATAGCCAAAAAAATGGAAACACACATTTCCCCAAGGATAGCGCACCAACAAGAGATGATCAGATATTACAAACCCTAGCCAAGAGATAGCCCAAGCCAAAACGTAACTGCTAGTTGTAGCAGTTGCACCAACAGCTCTCCTCCAAACATGCACACAAGACTGCAACTGCACTGCACAGAACTGGCTCTTTGCAACTACTGAGATATGTCAAATGAGAGACTTGTGCCCCGTATTTATAGTGGTTCTAGCAGACTTATTTGGGTTGACTTCTCCTTCTGGGTACCTATCTATTCAGTATATATTAATTCTTCTGGTCGAATTCTTCTCTTGGAGGATAATAACCTAATGCATATTATCTTCTTGAGCCGACAATTCTTATAGGGTTATTAGCCAACTCATTAGGGTTTCTCTTGCTTCCCGGAGTCTTCTATTCTCTTCAGGTTCACACGTGGAGGTAAATACCTCCCGCAGCTACCATAATATCAACACTCCCTCCTAGAATCATCAGTGTCATCATATGCATCATCTCTTGAAACCATACTCTATCTAAGTAATCAAACATGAATCTCACTCCACAGAGTGATACAAGATCCATTCGTCTAGTCTAGAAGAGTAAATGTTCTGAACAATTTTTTGTCTAGAAAATCTTTGTTCATCATTCATCTGGCTGATGATTATCTCCAATAAACTGTTGATAGTCTTCAATACAATCAGAACAAAAATAGAAAAGAACTATGTCTATCCATAGTAGTACATAGCTACAATCCAGTGGTACACTACCACACCAAGTAACACACAATTACTTGATCAACAACGTATAGTCACGAACTGTGGAACATATCCACCACAGTAGTATAGATTTGTTGTCATTACAGTATTCATAACAATCCCCTAATACCAATTTGCACAGAAACAATGTTATGATATCAACTGAATCATCTGGGCCAATCTTTCACTCACGTCTATGAGATATGAAAGAATATATGCCCTAGGAGTAGAACAATGAGATATCTGGACTATTCTTCTCAAGCAAGGAAGAATAATTGTCCTGTCTTTTGAACCTGGACCATTCCCCACCCTGGGCCATTCTTCTTACACTAATCAAAGTGCACCCTGGAGAGAATGTATAAACCCTAAGGAATACATGTCCTTGATTGTTGAGCCTGGACCATTCCCCACCCTGGGCCATTCCTCCTACACTAATCAAAATGCACCCTGGAGAGAATGTATAAACCCTAAGGAATGACTATCCAAACCATTTCCTCTGTTAACCACAAGAGGAAAATAATGTCTTGTATCAACCTCCAAAACAAACCATTCCTCATGTTAACCACAATGAGAAATAATTGTCTGACGAGGCGAGCTAGTCTTCTTAAGTAACCCTCAAGAAGAGAGACTACCCTAGACCACTCCCCATGTTAACCACAATGGGAAGTCGATGTCTATGATACATCAGCAATCTAGACCATTTCCCATGTTAACCACAATGGGAAATCACTGTCTGTCAGAAATCTCATTCCACTTTCCGAACAGGAAAGCATCTGTTCAAGATGGACTATTTTTCAATCTTGAAAATGAATGTCTTCTGTTATTACCCTATAAGTTATAGGATCAACTGGTGACTAGGATTTTATCTGTCTCTAGTGTTTTTGTTGACAAATGATTTTTCATTCTGCAAATAATTTGAAAAAAGAAAAGAAAAAGAAAAAGAAAAGAAAAGAAAAGAGGGCATAAAAGAATTTCAATAAAAGCCCCATGCAATAATAGTAACTTGGTCCATACCTTTCAAGCATGGCCAAGTTCTTTTTAAATTGATGTTGATAGGATTAGTGAATGAGTTTG
>ML791867.1:404876-415484 GCA_009831015.1 Picea engelmannii
CCCCCCCCCCCGATTGTTCTGCTTTTAACTGAGGGGGGGGGGGTCCGGAATGGTATTTTTCCTCTGGCGGGCCCCTCTTTATATGTGGAAACGATCTAATGGCCCCGAGTCCCATCTTCTCCTACTATTTGACATACCTTCGTCACCTCTAGACGTCACCATCCATCTTTCTCGAAATAGTCACGTCCCATAACTGCTATCAGTCCTTCCCCCCAGTCGCTCGTATCAAGCCCCCTCACTATGACCTTTACCTCCAATCGATAGCCGCCACGTCACCCGTACGTATCCCTCAGTCACCGTCACCCGCCATCTCACACTCAAAGTGATTCGTTGGCCATTTATTACTGGATAACCTATCCGTTAACCAGCTGACCTGTCTCCCGCGCCCAATGGACACCCGTTTACTCAAAACTACCCTCACTCTTTCTATTTTCACCATTCACCCACTCATCGCACTAGATAAATTTACACCGTTGTCTCCTCAGTTACAGTCAGTTGCCCCCACCAGCAGCCACCCCGCTAACGTTGTTTTTCTTGCAGGTACCGTTGCAGTAATGGCGCCAAACTCTAAACAAGCAGAAGGAGAGGAGAATATGTTTCTCCCGCCCCCCATCAACCTTGACAGGATCCCACTGGTCAACAAAGACCACTTAATCACAGATACAAAGTGCGATTTTGATTTCGCAGACCTTCAGTCGTGGCTCAGGGAATTTTTCCTAGACCACAGTGATGAAATCGGACTCTGGGAGTCCAACTTACCCCTTTACCTCTTCCCTCAGATTCACCCTTTCCTAGAGTTCGCCCTCAAGTGCCAAGCCCACTACATCCCTGAGCAAAGAGCCATCGTCTCCTTGTCCAGAGAGATTATTTTCCTCATCACACCAAAATCCATCGAACAAATGATACAAGTCCCCTGAGCCGACTCTGCGTCACCCTTCAACCTAGAAATTCTTACACAATTATACCAGAAAATAACCTTCCCCCAAAGAGCCCAAATATTCGGGCTCTTCCTTCCCCCATCCACTCAATTTCCCTCCACAAATCCTCCTTATCCTTCTTCCATGTTCTCGACTAAAGGATACCAGATCATCTCATCCCTTTGTGCCTTGTTAGGATACTATTCAGATGAGTGGGTAGATGAACCCATTCTGGGATTTTTATCCATATTCTCTACTGACGAGAATCCCACCACCCAATTCGATTTCAGCACGTTCCTGGTGAACAATATTCACGAACAGTTTGTGAATTTTTCCATGGAAGGCATGTTCCTGTACTCGTCCATACTAGCGTACTTGTTCATTTTCTTCCAAGAAGCCAAATTCGTTTTTTCTATGCAAAAGATGGATGGAGATGGTAGACCCCAGGCAGTGACAGCATGGACCTCCTTGCTCAAGCACAACTCCATGGATTTCAGTTTCAAGGAGTTCATCGATCAATTCTACCACCCGGTGGTGAGTATGCTTAGCGGCAGGCCCGAGCCTCGGATAAATGATGAAGTTCAGAGGATCCTGCATCTTTCAGATCATACCAATATGGGGGATTGGTATTTGTACCAATACTACACCGAGATCAGAGTATACGGGTGCGAGTTGGCACCATATAAGCTACCCAAGTACCTGCCTGTCATAATTTTTGCTTTGGAATATATAAGGCAGATAATAAATTCCAATGATATAAATTTTGTGTCACTGAAGAAAAAGCAACAGCTCAGAATCAAAGGGCAGATTGGCTCCTTCATCTGCAACAATCGTGGCACTGGGGAAGAAGAAGACAGGTTGCTGAAGGAAATGAAGTTCTTCATGAGCTTCCCATGGAATTATGATCTATGTGGGATCATCTCAGAGATGAGGGTGAAAAACAAGAACATCCCATATGTTCATGAATCTAGGCCTGAATTTGAGAAGTTCACAAATCAGACAGCCTGGGAACCTAACACATTGGTCGAGGTAGAACAGCAGGATCCCCCGGCCACTGTATCTCAAACAGCCACGCCACAGGTCCCGAAAGAGAAAATTCCTAGGCAAGATTTATCTTTGCCTGTCACGGAGGTATCGTCAGAAGAATTCCCGCTGCATACCAAGAGGCCTAAGACTATTTCAATTCCTGGCCCTACCGAAGAAAAAGAAGCCCCATCTACTACACTGACCAAGGTTGACAGAACACCCCTCGGTGAGAGCCTCCAGAAGGTCATAAACTCAGCATTGCTGAAGAAATCTACAAAGTCTCCATTGACCACCCAACCAGGCAAGGCAAGGCCGAAGCTAAGTATCTTCAAAAAATATGAGCTAATCAAGAAAAGGAACCAGACCCTGACCAACAGCACTTGCGCCCAGTTCTGGAAGCAAACGTCGACTGCACAATATAGGTTGTTTTCAGCATTCGACATCGAGAAGGGAAGAATTCATATGGTATTCCTCCAGGAACAGGTGCCATATCCAAATGTGATCACTGATTACAAAAGGGCCACCTTCGAATTATAGACAAAGGATGTGCATCCGGCCGATCAGATGGATCTGCACAAGCAGACAGGGGAAATGGTATTTTACATGCTGACGCATGCTTCCACTACTGCATCCAAATTTTAGGTGTCCCTGAACAATGCTCAAACACAACTGAAGTTGGGGAAGATATCATCCTTTGCCAAGGACAATAGGATCAAAACTTTGGAGGAACTGGTCCTCAAGATCGGTTACGATCCTTCAAACGTGAAATCAGTCGAGGAGATGATTAAGAAGAATAATGTTTACATAGCCTCATTAAGGAAACAATTGAAGCTCCCTCCCATAGAGGATTTGTAGGTGAAGGAGATAGCAGAGAAAGAAGGAGAGAAATATGAAATTCTCAAGTTGTTCATGGAGCAGAATGCACAACTTAAGGAAATGGAAGTTGAATTGGAGAAACTGGTGAAGGAGAAAGAACAACTGAAGCCAATGGAAGTCATTCCATTGAATTCCATTCCAATTTAGGGAGTGAGAACAGTAGAAGATGAGCTGTCTCAGTCCATTCATTTGTCCAGTTAGATGAGGTCATGCAGAGGCTTCATCAACGGCCCACCCAGCATGCAGTTACACCACATCATCAAGCAATTCCTAGATTTAGGAAATATGTTAAGTTAGTTAGGCTAAAAATATATTTATCACATCTTGGTCATTAATGATGGGATCGTTTGTAATTTGAGTTATAAATACTTCACCTTTCGAAGTATTGAGAGTGGTTGATCTTCACACCCTGAAGCTATTAGACTGTAATATTTTTGAAGAGATCTTCCATTAATACAAAGAGGCACTTTTACAGGATTCTTGCATGTATTCACTGGTGATGTTGTTCTTTCTAAGTTAAATGTTATTCTTACTTGGTTATCATATTGTTTTCTAAATCTAATCTTTAGAAGTAACGAAAGTTCCAGGATTTATCTCGTATACCCTGTTTCTGACTTTCTGACTCAAAAGATTTAAGTGTTTATCTTCTCAATTTACAATAAAGAAATTCTTAATTGCTTCTTTTTTGTAATTGTTTTTCTCATCTTTTCTGCTATTCCTCCTTTATGCTACTAAAGAATTCAGTGATTATATTATCTCGCCCTGTGAAAGTTTTCCTTTGTGTTTCTAGTTTGGATTTCATATTTTATTCAAAACATAGACCCCATAGCCAAATGGATGTGTAGACTGTCTCAACCAACTCGACAAACACTACAACAACAAAACTGACCTATTTGTTTACCTAGACTAATATTTAAAATTTGAAACATAGCTAAATCATATAGAGAGATCCCTCTCTGAAGTTGGAAGGGCTAGATCCCAGCTTCGAAAGCAGTTGGATAAAGTTACCTCTCATAGATTTCTTCTCCCTAACAACCTCTTGGAAATTTACAGAGCGCTAACATCTTCAATAATATTTTCAGTTCTCCCTCCCAACCTAGGATTCATCTCTTCCTTTTCTAATAAGGAAATTGTTTCCACGAGCTCCAGCTTGAGTATGCAAACTCTTTCATCTTGGATAGAAGATTTACCAAAATGTTTGCTTATCTACTCATATGTGGAGATATGTATTGGAGAACCACTTTCTCCTTTCTGGACTTTATCACGGATAATGTAATGCTTGATTTCAAATGTACTTTAGTCTGGAACACTGTGAAGGATTTATGTAGCTCTGGACAATAGAGTATATCATAGTTGGAAAAATGGAACATATCCATGTGGCACTTCTTTTGTAATAGGAAATATTCACCACACTTTTGTTGTACACTGGAGGTTCTCCACCAACTTATCCTCTACATTCAAGGGTCTCTTTCTAGTATGCCTCAAAGTCTTGAGATTTCTCTTCATATGCTCTTTATTCAATTTCTCTAGAGAAAATTCTTTGTATTCATTTGATGTAGAACTCTAACTTATGGATGTTGAGGATGATATAATGACTCATGTAGAGATAAGTCTAGTTTACTGGAACAAGTAATCATCATAGTATTCTCCCTCCATATGGGAGAACCTCTAGTTCTAGATATCACAATGCTTTCATTCATAAGTCTTCCATACACTGTTCTTTATCACGACTTTCAGTTCTTCTGCTTGATTTCTTTTAGTGAGTTCATATCAGGTTGGTAATCTTGTGATTCTTGATACAATGACTGGTTGTTCTGGTTTCTCTTTCTTTCTTGGAATATTCATGTTCTTCCTCACGTTTTTCTTTAGCTCTTGGGTCCATGGAGTTTCTTATAGATTCCATGACCTAGAGATTCCACTTCTTCCTTTCATCATAGGATCGTGGATCTGGATGGACAACTAGTGATACTTTAAGGCTTCTCTTCGAAGAAGACTTCTTCTGAGACTGAACTGAATACATAATGCATGTCATGGTTACTACCATGGATATATACTTCATCATCTTCAATGGATCATAGGATTAGCTCCCTCCTGAATCTTGATTCAAGTAAGAGTGCATATAATCAACTCCCTCCATCTAATAGAGTCCATGCTTCCATATTCATCCTTATTGTCTTCTGCAATATATGATTGTCTCTCTTGTCTAATAGATTCCACGCTTCCATCTTGTTGTCTTCTACAAAATGTCATAAGTCTTTTTCTAATTTCCTCTCGATTGTTGACTTCTTTCTGTCTTTGCTTCTTCTAAGTCTCTTCATGATTGATTCGGCTTATTTTGCAATATCTTCCACATGATTTGTATTCCATCCTTTCATGTGTATTATCTAATGATATCCATTCTTATCTTGTTGTTCTTTCATAGGTATAGTTCTTCTTGGAACACATTATCTTCCAAGAGATAGATATACAAGATATGTACAGGGATGATGCAAACAAGATATGTACAAGAAATAAGAAGAGTTTTGTTACCTTTAGAAGAAGAAGTCTCTTCCATCCTGTTTAGTATTCTTTGTAGGTTCCTTTTCTTTTGCAATTGATGCTTCGTGTTTCTCCTTCCTTTTCTTTAGCTCGAGACAATGATTCTTGTAGTGACCATACTTTCGACAGTTGAAGCATTGTACTTCTGAAAAGTCTTTCTCTTGATTTCGCTTCCTCCTTGAACCAAACTTCCTTTTGTTCCTGAAGTTCTTGAATCTTGATGTGAAGGCTTGATCATCGTACTTCTTTTGGGATTTCTCTTTTGCACTGATCCTTGATTCTTCTTGAGCACAACAAGTCCAAAGTTATTCAAATCTCAGATACTCCTTTCTTGTGTTCATGCTTGCGGCAAATGCATCCCACGTCTTGGGAAGACCATTGAGTACTATGTTTACTAACTTCTTTTCTTATATGGTCTCTTCAATAGCTTGTAGTTGATCTCTTAACTGAGAGATTCTAACAAAACATGATGTTATGCTATCTTCATCATTCATCTTCATGTCATGGAGCTCATTCTTCATACTCATAACTTGTCCAATGTTTATGACTGAGAAGAGATTTGTTAGGGCATCGTACATCTTCTTCGATGAGTCAAAATGGGAGATGTAGGGTATCAAGTGGTCTTTTATAGATTCCACTATGATACTCATAGCATTGATATCATTGTCTTTGAACTTCTCCATAGCTACAATGTTCTACGGTTCCTTCTCTTTTCCTTCTTCAAACTCTGGCTTCATGATCTTTCCTTTCATGATATCCAACACTTTATTCTTGGCAAGGATGAGGTCAATCCTTGTCTTCCATGCTCTAAAGTTAAAGACTCCATCTAACTTGTTCTATGACTTCATAGAATAAGTCATGGTTTCTTTGACTTGGTCAAACCCTAGATTTGACCATAAACTCAAAATTCACGTCTTGGCTTGCTAAGAGTATCAAGAGATGCACTAGTCTAGAGCACACTAATCTATCTGGAGATTAGGCCAATCCATTCACTTAAGGTGCCTCAACAAGAGGATTAGGGTTTCTGCAACTACTCCTGCTAGTAACCCTAGTGGTAGTGTCTTGGAAGTTGCTTCTGCTAGTAACCCTAGCAATATTTCCTCAATGAGCTCAATACCCTAGCAGTTATGTTTCCTTCCAGTGTTTAGACTGAATGAAGGAGTTGTGGGCCCATAACCTATTATAATTTGAAATATTGTTTGTTTGTTTTACCATTAACAATACCCTTGTCACCCAACCATAGGTCAAAGCCACCCTCCGAGCACCTTAACCTTCACAGAGAATCATTCTAGAAGAAAACCCTAGGCTAGATATCCAAACAAAGGGTAGCGCACATTTACCCAAGGATAGCGCACCAACAAGAGATGATCAGATAGTCCAAACCCTAGCCAAGAGATAGTTCAAGCCAAAACGTAACTGCTAGTTGTAGCAGCTGCACCACCAACTCTCCTCCAAACCTGTGCACAAGACTACAACTACACTACGCAGAACTAGCTCTATACAACTACTGAGATATGTCAAATGAGAGACTGGCGCCCTGTATTTATAGTGGTTCTAGCAGACTTACTGGGGTCGACTTCTTCTTCTAGGTACCTATCTGTTCAGTATATATTAATTCTTCTGGCCAACTTCTTCTCTTGGAGGCTAATAACATAATACATATTATCTTCTTGAGCCGACAAGTCTTCTAGGGTTATTAGCCAACTCATTAGGGTTTCTCTTGCTTCCCAAAGTCTTCTATTCTTGTCAGGTTCACACGTGGAGGTAAATACCTCCCCCAGCTACCATAATATCAACATTTCCTTTATACTTTTTGGCTCACCTTGTCCCTCCAAAGTGACTTTCATTTATTAATATTTTTTTAATTAATTAAATCACTTTAATTAATTAGTTAACATTTTTACCTCTGAAAAGCTCCTTATCTCTCCTTGTGGCTTCCTTGGCCACTGAAAGTCACTTCTCACCATCCATCCTATAGTGTTTCTTCTCCCAATTCCAATGAGCTATTACACTGAGAGTTTCCTCCAAGTAATATGCCCAAAATGACCTCTTCAGTGAATTCAATTAACTTATAGCTCAAAATAGCCAAAATCATGGAAATCGTCAGAATGCAACAGAACCAAAGCCAACCTGTGTGGAATAGCTCATGATGATGGAATATGATGAAAAATGCAAGATGGACCCCACAATGCCTCTCAATAACCCCTATACTCGCTATAATATCCATCTAGTTACTCTGGTCATCATAAACCTTTGTACCGTGATGATGTCCCAAAGTGGGGACATTACACAAGAATATTCTCCTCATACTTGAAGGTGGGTATATAACTAGGGAATGAGGCTGTAAAAATTTTATGATTCCTTCATCGACATGTAACTAGGAAAATTTAATTGGAAGGAATTTTGTATTATGAAATTTGCAACACTTTCTGAAGATTACTTTATACTACCACCTTCTGTAAGAAGTTTAACGTGTTCATGTAATGATTTTGTTTCTGAAAATCACCTTTTACTACCACCTTCATGTAATCATTTTGTTTCATTGTTTAGAAGAGACCTTGATGTAGTAGGATATTCTAGAGATGTTTCCACCCAATATCAATCTTCATGTTGTTTCCCTTGCTTTGAATGAGGAGAATGCATTTATTTTGTTGCATTGGATCGGATATTTGAAAAAAAAAGAAGGAATTTCTCAATGCTTGAAGTATTGCCTTGTCTGTATCAAATAAATAGCCACGACCTCGCCGCAAGTGCCTCTCAATTTTTTCATCAGGATCACAGATCGATAAGGACATGATGCCTTCCTGGTCATAGAGTGCTTCCATCACCAGCTTGCGTTTGCATGAGTTCTTTTATTGTTACATTCTTTCTTTGTCCTGGTGGTGGATCCTTCTATCCGAACCAACATGATGGAAATAAACTAGCTCTGGGGAATTTGATCGCTTTAGGGAATCTGATTTGACATCTCCTATTAAAATGCATTAACAAGCGAATATTATGGGATCTGATGGTTTTTTTTGCATCCATCTTGAATTGGCAAAAAGTCTTGGTTATTTTAGTTTTTTTAAGGCATCATCATAGTAAAAGTGAAATATTGTACTACCATGTTGTCATCCACAAACATGTTATCCAAAAAGGTCTTGACGTCATGTACCTCTTTAATACTATGCATATATTACATGTTGTCATATTTGACAATCTGCTTGGATATTCGAAAAGATTAGCATTAATAATAAAAAATATCAAGGGCATATGCCATTAAAACAAATTAAACCAATATTTACGGAAGATTATACTATCATCCTCCAACGTTCATTTTAAATACTTATTCCCATTTCTCTCTATCATCGAAGACTTGGGCTTTAAGGTTCCTTTGTTGTAATGTTCCTGGAAATCGACATGTGAGACAACTTAGAGATGCCATTCAGGCCCAATTGAAAGACGAGGGAATGGTTTTATGTGAGATCAGCTTTGAGTGAAAAAAGCTATGTTGGTCAACATAAACTCAGACACAAAAAAAATTCAAGTATATTATGATTGGTATTCTCCCTATATTCGATACTTTGGTTGGTTGAAAGTGTTAAGGTCCTAACCCGCACATAGGTAGATCAATGTATTTGGATGTAATAAAGGTCAATATGAATAAGGCCTTTCAATAAAATAGAATAAGGCGGATGTAAGAAGACCTAATAGAAGATTTAGCTTCTAGAAGGATATTCCTCTAGATGCTTCTCTTAATAGACATATTTAGTATAAATAAGGGGCGAGGGTATGTGAACCCTAGCTTGGAGGTTATTGTAACAGAGCGTTGCTCGACTGGAGGTTGCCCCCTCGAAGAGGCATGTGAACATTTCTTTTTGAATCAAAGTGTTTTTCTTTTGCTATTTCATATATCATTTATGTGTATTGTGAAGATTATGCTGGATATTTTACTGTTATTCTGCCATTTCTAGCATTTTATTTTTGTTCTGCATATTTCATATATCTGGTATCTTGCAAGTGGTATCAGAGCACTTTCCTTGGCAGAAATTGTGGGTATTTTTTTTTCAGGGTAGAGACATATTCCGGCGTCTTTAAGCCACAGAGATCTGTCATTATGCGCATAAACCCATGGTTGAGGGATTCATACACGCAGGAAATACAAGTGGTTCTTAAGCGCACATCTGTTGGCCACCCTTGTAACCCCTGTTGGTACCCCTTCGAGTGGTAGCGCATCAGATAGCACATTTGTACGGATCGGACTAGATTTCCTGAAGCCCTCTTTAGATAAACCTATCAGCCACCGGACTGCTATAGTGTCACCGAGAACAGCACTCGGGAAGATACTCTCTAGTACCTGGGTAGTTGGGTAGTACGGCTAAGGGTACGTTCTATCCTCCTTAGTTAGTGCCCTGAGATATTGGGCTGAGTACTAATTTTGGACCCCACACGTATATCAGAGAGCTATAGCATAGGGAAAACCCTTGTCTATAGAACCCTTGAATACCTAACCCTTGGGGAACATAAACAACAACATAAACAAATTAAACCGGCAAGATCTATGAACGCGCATCTGTGTTCAGGTTGCTAAGTAAATACTCTCTGGTTCAGAATTTGGGGATTTCAGCACTGCATCATTCTTCATACCAAATCATAACCCTTGTCTGGAAAAAAAATCACCATTATTTGAGACCTATTCCATTAGATTCATCTCTTCTCCCTTATCACTTTCATCCATATCATTTTTCTGCAAAAATTTCTGACCCCGCCCACTCCCTTTTCAGTTCACCCATCATCATGGCCCATACTCGTAACCAAGAACTAGAGTCTCACTTCAACACCCAGAAATCTGGTTTACTTCAGACCCAACAAGAAGTGAAACAACTCAGTGCTACTATTGCCTCCCGTGATGCCTCCATGAATTCATCTGTAAATGTAGTCGTGCAGTCCGCAATGGCGGAAGTCAAACACGAACTGACCACCCAGCTTGAATCTCTCTTTGCATCACTCTGCACCAAACTCAATCTCTCTACCGATGACTCTTTTCCTGATGCACATAAAAAGACTGAAGGTGAAACTTCTTCCCATTCCTTTCAACCCCATCACTTTCAAAGGGACATACGCCTTCCGCGAGTGGATGTAAACAAATTTTATGGCTCGGACCCCACAGGTTGGGTCACACAAATGGAACATTATTTCTCTCTCTACAACATTACAGATGACTTGGCCAAACTCCGGTATGGTGTTCTCCATCTAGATCAAGAACGCTGGC
>ML791867.1:426050-439137 GCA_009831015.1 Picea engelmannii
TTCAGTTATAATTTTACAAATATAAATTCTGCTTGGAAAATTTTTACAAATAAAAGTATACGAAAGCCATCACATAGAAATGTACAATAGCCATTATAAAACTTTTCGTCCCTAAACAAAGTCTATTCAAAATCAGAGTATCAAGCTAGCATTCATATGTATTTCTAACTTACATTCATTTTTATTTTATTTTGTACTTTCTTTTTTTGTGTGTGGTTAAACATGCACGACAAGATTTTCTTTCTATTGCCCAAAACTTCGATTTAAATAAAGGCTAATCTATTGACTCCTTACATTTTACATGGAAGAATAATTTTTGATAGGCCATACTTATGTGGCCCTCGCCCTATACTTAAGAAAGAAATGGGGAGACCCATCCTGCTTTCATTCTTCGGGCTCTCGTAAATAGAATGAATTAATGATTGTTTCAACAAGGCAACTCAGGTATTGACGTTAGGTTCCTGTTCAATATTCTCCATATATTACAGCTTCTTCTATTTGATAATATCCATGCATATAAAGAATGTTACGTTATGTGTATATATATATTATTTTTTCTTTCTTTCTATTGCTTATGGGTTTCAACGAAATTTGCGAACCGAAAAACACCCTGCAAATTGGAATATGCTTTACATTTGGACCAGAAATAATCTATTAATATATATATATATATATATTAATATGAAAACTATTGGAATAAATATAAACACTTTCTCTTTAAATTTTCATTGTTTTCTTCCCCTCTATTATCCCTTTGTGGTTATATATTTAGTCGTATTTCTATGATCACAGATTCCCGAGTTCACGGATTGGAAGATGCTCATATTTATTTATATCTTCACACCATGAGACTGGCCGACTGCGGTCCATTTCAATACTTAGCCAAATATCTAACCAGCGGGTCCCGAGTTTGCGGTATCCAACACTTGTGCCTCTTGTTCTGTCATATACATCTTGCACCCAAAAACTTATGTGATCTGCAATTTATGATTTTACTAGTGAGAACTCACCAGGGGTTCGAAAAAATTGGCATTAATAAACGAACAGTAGATGTTTTTATGTGAGATACTTAGCCCTTTTCCCCTTTTCTTCTTCCCCTCTATTATCCCTTTTTGGTTATATACTTAGTCTCATTTCTATGATCGTGGGTTCTCGGGTTGGCGGGCTGAAAGATATTCATCTCCATTTATATCCTCACATGATGAGTCCGATCGATCGTTGTTCATTTCCATACTTAGCCAATTTTATGTCCGCGGTTGTCGGGGCTGGTGCTTTCAAAATCTGTTGTTGTTTGTTCCGTGATATACATATTGCACTCAAAACTTCCATGATCTACAATTCCATCGTGGACTCCTCGAACTCGTAAGATTCACTCTACTAGGGTTCACAAAATTTTTAAAGCATTTGTCGTTGCCTTCCATCCCCACTAACTTCGTGACCTTCCCAATGCACATTAATTATGGTTTTACTAGTGACAATTGAACACACTGGTACGAAACAATTGGAATTAACAAGAAAAAAACCTCGAGGACATCTCCCATTAACGTGCATTGAACCATCATTTATAGTACTCAGAACGACCATCGTTCCTTTCTATAATTAGCCAAATTTTTCCACCTATTCTGTGATATACATCTTGCACCCAAATAAATTCCCTGATCTACAATTCCACACCGAGCTCCTCCAACTCGCAAGCTTCACTTTACCTGGGTTCATAAAAGGTTTTAAACCATTTATGGTTCCCTTCTAGCCCTGCCATAATCGTGCCCTTCCCAATACACATTAATTATTCCGACCTCTAGATTAACTTTCATTGTTATGTGACCTACAAACAACACTCGGACCTCCGTGATATACAAATTGATTGCCGAACTCCCACATCGTCCCCTCTTTCGTGTTACACATTATGCATTCAAATGTTCTGAGCGATACAATTTGATCATCGGGGCCTCATGTCTTCTGGGAAAACTTTGTCACCCTATTTTAGATCCTCGGGTTGGCGAGTTCACGAAATATCAAATTCTTAGTCATTGCTTCCTGTGTCGGCCATCTTCGTACTTCTTTCCAAATATGCAACAAAAAAGGTTTAATGTTAAGACTTCATCATGCAACAACCATAAAGATCGTCATTAATAAGAAAAATCCTCGAGGAGGCATTCACACTCACTATCCCTACACAAATTGTCTAGAAACATGGAGAGAAGATCTTTCCAGGTAATGGGAAAGCTATTACAAATTTCAATATATTAGCGAAAACAAGTCTGGGCTACCATTTCCCTATTCCATACTTAGACACTTTTTCGATTATAGGTTCCCGAACTGACGAGCTGAAAATTGTGTTTCGAATCTTTAGCGACTTGCAAACAGTGCCTGAATTTTCACGATATACAATTTGTCCACTGGAATGCTCTGTCACAATCCTGACCGTTCATCGTTCCTTTCAATACTTAGCCACAATTTGGTTGTATGTTCATGATGTGGTACATTTCCAAGGTTTCACATGCTGAAACCACTGTGTATCGAGTCCGGCCTACCGTTTCTCTGTTCCATACTTAGAAACCTTTTTGATTATGGGTTCTTGGACTGGTGGGCTAAGGATTTTGTTTCCAATGTTCCGCGACTAGAAAACAATACCTGGAGTTCCGCAATATACAATTTGTCCGCAGGAATGCACCATCATGCACTCTTCTGTGTTACGCGTTCTGCGGTCAACACTTCTGAGAGATACAATTTGACCCTCGAACCCTCTCCTCTGTTGGTTGTATCTTGTAGCCCTATTTTGATGCTCGACCAACCGATTTCAATAATTATCCATTCCTTAATTGTTGTTCTCTGTCCCCGCTACCTTCCTACTTCTTTCTAGATATGCAATTGGTAAGCTTTAATGCTAACACTTCGTCATGCATGAACCTTAAACATGTCATTAATGAGAGAAAGGCTTGAGGAGATCTCCCACACTTCTTCCATATACAAATTGACCACCGGACTCCCACATCATCCCCTCTTCCATGGTACACATTTTTCACTCAAGTTTCAAGACATACAATTTGACCCTCGATAATTCATGTCTCTTGGGGAACCATTGTCACCCTAGTTTGAAGCCCATCCAACCGTTTTCCACACTTGCCCATTTCATAGAATCTCTTTCGTGGATCCTCGAGTTGGTGAGTTCACGAAATCTCCAATTCTTAATCACTATTTACTATGCCCGCCACCTTCGCACTTCTTTTAAAGTATTCAATGACCAAGGTTTAATGCTAACAATTCATCATGAAACAACCATACAGACCATCATTAAAAATAAAAAGGCTCGATGAGACAGTCACATTGACTATCGCCACAAAAATTTCCCAGAGACATGCAGAAAAGATCTTTCCAGGTAATGGGGTATCTTTTACAAATTTCAATATATTAGCGAAAATGAGTTTGGCGAGTCATTTCCCTATTCCATACTTAACCCACTTTTTCGATTGCAGGTTCCCAGATAGGCGGGCTCACGATTGCGCTTCCATTGTTCTGTGGCCTGCAAACAGTACTCGAAGTTCCGTGATATACAAATTTCCCTTTGGACTGTCCCATCATGCCCTCTTTCCTGTTATTTTTTTTGCACTCAAAAAGTTTCAAGACATACAATTTGACCCATGGACCCTCACCTCTAATGGTTGTACCTTGTAACCCTATTTTGAAGCCCGCCCAACCACTTTCGATAATTAGACACTCCTTAATTTCTCTTTCTCGTCCCCGTGACCTTCGTACTTCTTTCTTAATATGCAATTAGTAACCTTTCATGTTAACAAATCACCATGCAGGAAAGGCTTAAGAACTTGCAGCTCATTGTCGAGTCATGTGAACAAGCCATATCAGAGAAAGAAGAATTATTCAGAAACCTGATCCAAATAGACTTAGTCGGAAGTACCAATGAGGTTCAAGACCCAAACTTAATCCTCAAATCCTTGTCCTTAACCAAGCAAGCCTTCGATGCACAACTTGATATTTTAAAGGGGTTGTCTTTAGAAAAGTTTTATGGCATCCTTGAATATGGTGAAGATGACGTCGAGAACTGGCTAGTGGACTATTCAACACACAATGAAGAAATTGAACAGGCTTTGCATAGTATTTCTATGGATCTAAGGAAATTAGATAGCGAGCTTTTTGACATAGAAATCCGGGATGAAATCAACGTGGCCCCCATGAAAAGCTATATTGAAGAATGGCTCCAAAGGAGAATGGACAAGCTCACCGACGAAGGGCAACAACCCATTGGCACGATTCCAGTGGTCGTCGACGAGAGCAATAAAAAGGCATCAGCTTCATAGTAAGTATATACTGATCACATATTATTTTCTTTATTGATCCATATATTCTACCTCTTTAAAAGGAAATCTCTAACCAAAGACTCATAACTTCCAATTTCTTCTTTTCAGGTCTTCCTCTCTACCGTCGCACACTTTTTCTTTCTATAGTCTTATTTCTTGTACTTATTTCTTTTATGGTCCGCGGGAGACCCAATCCTAGTCTATATGACAAACACATTTAAATTTCCATAAATATGGAACAGAACAGATCCAGAAATATGTAATAAACATTATTATTTTTTGATAAATTTCAAATCAGAATGCTAAAAGAAATTTATTCAACTATGTTGGATGTCAGGAAATTGTGTTTATTATATTTTAATGTTTAATGTGTGATACCTGGTCCTTTTTTCCACGAACCTTTATTTCAAGTCATTGAGACAGAAATTTTCTAAGTCTCATGTTTGAACTATACACACCCCAGGAAAAAACTCTCTAGTTCGCATATTAACCACATATTAACATAATATTATGATTAACTAATTCGGGAGGTGTTTTGGGGATCATCTACCAGCCCAATGTCTTATGGCTGGAGTGTGACACAGTGACACGAGTCATCCTCTGCATGAATACCACCTATACTTCAAGCTGTTGTTTAGAAGTGCATTTATTCCCATTCCAACCTGGCACTCACTACACTACCATGCAACACTTGTTAAATAATGTAACATTATACATGGATTAACCCACCAAACCTAGAGGGAAAATGTACCTATTTTTTATGAATGTAATGTCTTTCTTCCTATGCACTTAATTATATTTCAAAATAACAATAAATATCATTCATTCACTTTTTAAAATACCAGGTAGTAATCCTAATTTCCATACATTTTTTTTAAGATCTTAAAACTAATGGAAATCACTACGACAAGTTTTGGATATCGTTGATTAACATATCAGACCATCGTTTCCAGTTGAGAATACACATAAACTTGTATTCATTAGTAATATATTGTTAAAATCTTATAAACTAAAAATCAGCAACATAAATCTATGTTACAAACACAGTTAAAAGTGGGCAAAGTGGCAGAAGGGAAGAGAGCTTCCACACTAGAACATATTAGAGAATATTGAAACCATTTAGCTTATAATTATAAAGATAGAAATCTTACAAAGTTTTGTTTGGGAAACCATTTCAGTTATAATTTTACAAATATAAATTCTGCTTGGAAAATTTTTACAAATAAAAGTATACGAAAGCCATCACATAGAAATGTACAATAGCCATTATAAAACTTTTCGTCCCTAAACAAAGTCTATTCAAAATCAGAGTATCAGGCTAGCATTCATATGTATTTCTAACTTACGCTGTATCGAAATGGGATGAAATCACTATCCTCTTCTATATCTTCATAAATCTCCCAATCTGAATCTCCTGACCCCACTCTGGTCCTGTTGTTTCCAACCCAACAAATCCGCATCTTAGCTTTAGCTTTGTCCGATCGCCTAAATAAATCCGCCAGTGTTGGACGACGTCGTCTCTGTCGCAGGGTTTTATTCCGAAAAAACATATTAAAATTAATGAATAATTGTTTCGAACAGAATTGTAACAATTGTCTTTTAGGGTTTCAAAGCTTCATAAAAAAAATGGTGTCAATAAAGATAGTGGAACGTACGAAGTATTGTTTGCTTTGATTCTTGATCTAATAAATTCAACCAGGTTGAAATAACGTGGACGTGGTTTTTAATATTTTGTGATAAATTAAACTGTATAATGATGAGTTGTAGAATTAAGAATTTGTATTTATTTGATTTTTAAGTATTTGAATGGTTGGGGTGGTTGATAATGTTAAGATTTATTTAACTAGACTCCATAAATTTTGAATTATTAAATGGGAAGTTCTAATAAATGGTCCAAATAAGAATTTGATAAATTGTTTCATTGTTTCATTTTTAAAATTGAAAGTTATAATGAATGGTCAAAATAAGAATTTGTATTTTTTCTTTCATTGATTCCATTTTTCATTAAAAATAAGTAATTAAAAATAAAGAAATGAAAAGAAGAGATAACATATTTTTTAAATGATAAAGATTAATGTTCATCTTTTTAGAATTAAATTGTGCCAAAAGTTTTGGCACTTTTTAATTCTAAAAAGATGAACATTAATCTTTATCATGTAAAAAATATATTAATCAAATATAATTTTTCCTCAAACTAATTATCAAAGTTATGATAAATTGTTAATTAAAAATTTGTATTTATTTGATTTTTTATTATATAAATAATTAAAAATAAAATATACATTTAAAAAAGTAATATTAATCTTCTTTCATATATAATTTTTTTTTAAATATTTAAATGGTTTTCATGAATTTTGTTATTATAATAAAAATATTAAAAATTAATAAATAATTTAATATATAAAAAAATTGAAAAAAATATAATTGAGATGATTTATTTATATAAAAAAAAAGATAACTAAAAATATATAATATAAATTAATTTGTTTTACATGATTTATTAGGGTGGGGTGTGGATGGGGGAATATTAGGTGAATTTTCCCACATTTATATATGTTTTACACAATATTACCCACACCATCATATATGAGGGTGGAAATAGGGACGGTGGAAATAGGGACGATATTGAGTGAAACATGTACTTTCTTTGTTTTAGTAGGTTAAGTAAATGAATAAATCATATTAACTTTTTATATACATTGTAAAAATATATTATTTATTTTAATTTTTCATGTATTAGTTTTCTATATATATAATAATAATAATAATATAATAATTTATTTTTAAGGTCACTGTCAAGCCAACACACCAAATTGGTGTACCAAATGTTAAATAAATCAACTATAAAAGTAAATCAAGTAAATTACTTATTTTTTATCCTTACCATATGTGAGATGTATTGATTTTATTAAAAAAAATCTTATATAATAAATAAAAATGTTACTTTCTTTGGAATAAAAGGATAATTGTTGTAACTTGTTAAATCTTTATGATAATAAATTTTTATATGAAAGTGTTTGTAATTTGTCAAATCTTTATGATAAATTTTTTTATGTGGAAGTGGTATTGGTTTAATGAAAATTATGAAGGAATTTATCTATATAACTTATATAATCTTATATATATAATCTTAGAAGGTAAGTAATTACTTATTCTTCTTTAGAATTTTGATTATATAAACAAAAGAGATATAAAAATTAAATATAATTTAACTTGGTAAAATAATAAATTTAAGTAATATAAAAATTGTCCAATTATTTAAAAATAAATAAAATTCAATGTATTTATATATTTATAGGGTTATGTAAAAAAATACAATATAATAATAACCCATTCCAGATTTTGTGTTTTCCAATGAATATGGACTTTATAGAATATGAAAAAAGTGAGAAGAAAGTGTTTATATATATATATATATATATATATATATATATATATATATATATATATATATATATATATATATTAAAAAATAATAATTAATATAAAAACAAATTTTAAATAAAATTCAATGTATTTATAGGTAAAAAAATACAATATAATAATAATCCATTCCAGATTTTGTGTTTTCCCATGAATATGGACTTTATAGAATATGAAAAAAGTGAGAAGAAAGTGTCTATATATATAATAAAAAATATTAAAAAATATTTATATAATAAAAAAATAATAATTAATATAAAAACAAATTCTAAATAAAATTCAATGTATTTATAGGTAAAAAAATACAATATAATAATAATCCATTCCAGATTTTGTGTTTTCCCATGAATATGGACTTTATAGAATATGAAAAAAGTGAGAAGAAAGTGTCTATATATATATAATAAAAAATATTAAAAAATATTTATATAATAAAAAAAAAAAAATTAATATAAAAACAAATTCTAATTAAATGGAAATAGAGATTAGACAGATTTCAACTTATTTTTATAAAAAACAAAAAATGTTTAGATAATAAAAAAATAATAATTAATATAAAAATAAACTCCAATTAAATAGAAATAGAGATTAGACAGATTTGAACTTATTTTAATGGATATTTTTTTTCAAATTTTAGAAAAATATGTAAGGAAAATACAATATAGAAATACCAATCCAAGATTTTTAATCCTTATATGGTTTGGAGCTTTTATAGTGGGGAGGAAGAGAGAGAAAAGTCAGTCAAACAAATATAATGATCCTTCAACTAGTCAGCACAAAGCTGAATCCAAACACAGATAAAATTAAACAAAGTGGCAGAACGGAACGGAGATTCCACAGTGGAAAGTACTCTGAGAATAACGAAACCATCTGGCTGATATATTTACAAGTAGAAATACATAAACAAAACTTTTCATTTCAGAATAGAATCTATTCAGCTTTAAATCAGTCTCGGTCTAGCATTCATATGTATTTCTAACTTACGCTGTGTCGAAATGCGAAATCACTATCCTCTTCTATATCTCCATAAATCTCCCAATCTGAGCCTCCTGACTCCGGCCCCGGCCTCGTCCTGTTGATTGCAACGCTTTCACTCCGCATCTTATCTTTACTACCTTGACGCTGTCTCTGCCGCAGCTTTGTCGATTTCGCTAGGGTTTTGCCTTGCAGGAAGTCCTTAATCTTCTGGAACAACCCTACCTTTCTCCTACCGCTAGAAGACTTGCGTAAGTTGTGCACACTTCTGGCTTGAAGAATTGGCGGGGGACTCAAGGCCGGAATCCCGTGACCTGATTCACCCTTCTTCCTCACGCCCGTCTTAGGTTTGCCCGGCTCCGCTTCCCAGTCGAAAGGGACTCTTCCCTGAACCGGAGCCCTATAGTAACTGCGAGAAGAATGGCCGATTCCTTCTTCCCGGCTTAGAATTCGATTCACAAAACCACCGCCTTCTTCAATCGCTTCTATCTGCAACGAAACATCGTGGTTTTCTTCAACGGTGCTGCCTGCAGTAGACAGCTTGTTCTTCAAGGCTGCAATCCCTGAAACATTTCCACTAGACTGCTTGTTCTTCAAGGGTGCAATCCCTGAAACATTTCCATTCATCATGGCTGCTGCATCTACTAATCTACTACTCACCATCTGCAGATATTTGTACCGGCTGCATCTTCTCAGATATACACAATTCTTATCAGTGTCTCTTTCTGCGGCATAAAGCTGGAGCTGGAGCTTTATTATTATAGACTGGGAGGGCCGATATAACTGTGTTCCATAACTAGAAGGACCTGGATTTGGAAGGATTTCATGAAACATTAATTAAACCATTAATGGTCTCTCTTTTCAATGATGGATTTGATTAACGAGAACTACATTTTCTATTTTAAATTGATAAAGCTCAACGTTCGATGTAACTCCTTCCCGTATTCTCGTCGTGGCTCACGATCCCTGCACACAGCCACCTACAGTTTTTTCAACGATCTCTCCCATCCGCATTAATGGCGGTCCACCCTAAATCAGTTATTGTTGATTTAGTTAATGATCGTGGTATCCAGATAAGTGTGAATACCACTCGATTGCAACTGAAAACCCTACCGTACACCTTATAAAAATGCATAGAACAATTTAAAAAGCTTATGATGCACCCAGTTCAACATTGTTATTATTATTATATGTATATTATAATTATAATACGGCTGTGGGGTTCAACATTTTTCAACAACTTACTTTGATCTCGTGAATTTGTTAAGTTGTAGTTAAATCTTTGAGATCTTGGAATGTGACTGTGTTATTACGGTTAAATTATAATTTATGTATAATGTAAGTGTTATTTTTAATTAAAAATGGATTTAGTATTTTTAAATATTATTATTAATGGATTGTACATTAATAATATATATTATTTGCAATTTTATTAATCAATTTAAAATTATTTTTATAGAATTATTTAAAATATTAATTTTAGATTTTATTATTTATAATATATAAAAATATATAATTCATTTGCATTATCACTTTTTAATATTATCAAGTCAAATCTAAAATATTAGACTTTAAGAGCTATTTCATTAAGGGGATTTTTTTGTCTCACAAATAAACAAGAGGGTTTATACATTAATTTGGTTTCTCTCCTACTTTAAAATTAGACTATTATTATTAATTTAAATGTAAATGTAAATAAATATAACATTTCAATTAATAATTCATAAAATAAGTAGTTTAAACTTTGTAGGTTTCACTTTTTCGTCTAAAATCTAGTAAATTATCAATATTATTAAACTATATGTTTATTTTAATTAATTAATATTTAAGGTTTAGTGAGGCCTAAGATCTATGATATCAATATTTAAATGGATTTGATTGTTAAGGTCTACCAAGGTGTACATGTCTTACTCCTCTCTCAATTTGAACTTGTGACATCCTAACTTAATCATTAGGTCCACTCAAACTATATATCTAATTAATTAATGTATAAGGTTTATGACATCCTAGCTTAACCATTAGGCCCACTATAAATGGTATCATCAATAGTTCGGCACAACACTACTGCCTGCCTAGGCACAGTGAGGAATCCCTTTCCCTACATACATGCCTTAGCCTACCCCTTGACTTCTTACCTTGACGCTTAGAGACCTAGACTATATCACTTGTATGAATGAAGCGCTCGCTTAGTTAGTCAGTACTCCTACTTACCTTCTCTTAGAACCACCGGATGGCATAGTCAAACTTGTATGTAGTAGCNTTATTGTTTTTTTTTTAACAATATCTTGAAGATTTTATATTATCAAAAAATGGTGTTGTTGAAGCTCCTAGAGGCAAGGAAAAAATATGATACTCAATCAAGATACTTTTCTTATCTATCCCTAGGTAAATCTTGTCTCCTAAGGGAGAATATCCATTACAAAAATTTACAATATAAACTTGAAAAAAACTGCCAAGTATGCAGATAACTAAACATAACAACATGTACTCGCGTTTGGAAAGTTAAGAGATTTTGATTCATCCTTTCCCATGTCACCAATCACGAGATTCAAATCAAGAATGGGGTTGTCCATTAATGGGGATGATCCATTTGCAGTTGAATCTAACACCATGGCCAAAGGTGTTGATGCGGATTAGGCCCAAAGGTCTTCCAATTGGGAGAGAAGAGTCTCGATTTCTGTCAGACAGTTGGCTTAGGTTGATGGACAATGTGTATGGATTGCTGGTTGTAATTTATGTCAACCATTGGAGACTGAAATTGTAGATTGATTTCAACCCTTAGTGATTGATGTCAACCCTTGGAGAAAGTCTGGTAGCACAAAGGTTTGGGTAATGGACCCAAGTTTGTTTGATGTATAATAGTATGCGTTTTAATATATTTGAAGGTAATACTATTCTAGATGGGTAGTACATGTCATGCAATTTCCGGTGGTATGTGGAACATCACATAAATCCTCACAGTTAGAGAGTTATGGCCATGTGAAGTTGGAGAACCCGGGTTTGGGTAATGGACCTAAGTTTGTTCGATGTATAATGGTATGATTTTTGATATATTTGCAGGTAAGACTATTCTAGATTGATAGTACATGTCATGCCATTTCTGGTGGTATGTGGAACATCACATAACTCCTCACAGTTTAAGAGTTATGGCCTTACGAATTTCGAGAACCCTCATGAGTCATCTAGAAGCCCCAAAAGGTCAAAGTAGTCCAAGTGGTTTAAGAGATTTTTAAAAGGTAAATAATAAAGTGAAGTGATGAACGTACTATAATTCAAAGTAAATACAAAATAAATTATTTAAATAATAAAATTAATGGAGAAATTACTAAGTTGACAAGTGGTTAGAAGTGGGTTAGCCCTAAAATAAGGAAAGTGGTTTAATATGGTTAGAAGGTAACCCCTTGAGGTAAAGTGAAGTGATGAGTGTACTATAAGTCAAAGTGGATACAACATAAATTATTTAAATGATAAAGTTAATGGGCAAATTACTAATTGGACAAGTGATTAGAAGTTGGTTAACCCTAAAATAAGGAAAGTGGGTTAAGATGGTTAAAAGGTAACCTCTTGAGGAAGCTACATGAAAGTATAAATAAGAGGCAAATCTCTCTCATTTTAAATCACACTTGAGAATATTGAATATCTACAGGTGACTGAGGTAACCAAAGGATATCTAAGACAAATTTCAGAGAGAAGGTGAAGTAACGAAGGTTGAAATTCAAGGGAGGATAAACTCTTTTGATGATGCTTTCTAAGGTATGTTATTTACAAGTCATCTCACCATTTTCGCAATTTTTTTTTTTTATATAATGACTTAGACTGTGAAATTGATAAGACATTGAGAAAACATATCCAAGTAGTTGTGGTACTAATTTCCTCTTGTGGGTCGTTGTAGTTTTGGATTTACACTCCGTGGAAAATAGGGTTTGTGGCCAGTCCTGAAACTAGTCTAAAACAAGTGTTTCGGGTAAAAATGTCATAACTTATTCATATCAGATAAAAATTAAGTAAGACCAAATGTGTTGTTTAGAGAACAGTGTGTAGTATTATGTGTAAAATTTTCAGATCCATACAACACATATTCCGTGTGGGGCACGCTCTACAAGTTCACTCTCTAGAATAACCATAATTCAAAAAGGTGTGTCATTTTTGCTATAGCTACTTTTCTGAGAGGTTCCAAGTAGTGACACCTGGAGGAATTGCATAAAACACACTGAAGAACATTGTGTACTATTTTCAAATCTTTATTCATTACATGTACATAGTTATGATTATTTCAAGTTAGGGTTGTTGACTAATCCAAAACTAGTCATGTGAGACTAAAGAAAAGTTTGATGAAAATGCTAGTCTCTTGTTGTTAAATTTAAGGAAGGTTT
>ML791867.1:447690-467725 GCA_009831015.1 Picea engelmannii
ATGATTTATGAATAAGAAAGTAAACTAACTGAAATTAAAACAAATCAAAATTATATCTATATTAAACTACTTAATAAAAGCAGTAAACTAAATACTAATTGACCTGGAAACGCTCCAAGTCTGCCCTGTGTATGATGACTTCTTAAGCTGGTTGGAGGAAGAAATTCACATCGTTTAGCTTTTAAGCTTCTCGCAAACGATCAACTATGCTGCTTCTTGAAGTATGTTACAGGACAAACAAGACATAAAAGAATATCATAACAATTTTCTGATTATAAATTCCTGCAAAAGGGAAACCTATTATGCAACAAATCTATATATTACAATTCAATTTATGAAGAAGACAAAGCTATGATTCACAAATTGAACTAACAACTGTTATGTCTTTTATCTATTTGGAAGAAAAAAGATATAGATGACAGTAATAAATTATATCATTTGAATTTGATTTAGATAACAAAGTAATACTAAACCTAAACAGAATGATATACAAAACTTGGAACACAATGTTGATATATTGAAAAGCAAAAGCTATGACAAAACACCAATTCTGCTCCAGTCTGAATCAAAACTCCATATCCTTGTTTTCCCACAACTGAGGAGGTCTCTTATTACAAAAACCATAGGTTTATATAGGTTTCTCACAAGGTAAAACATCCTTGTGAATAATAGTAAATAGTTTTACACAATCTGGGAATAATCCCAAAATCCCTTAAACTAAGTAACTAAAAATGCAGGTGAAATCCTTAAGATATCCTCCAACTGCTCCTCATATCTATTGTCAATTCGAATTTGCCTGTAATAGATACAAAAAATCAAGTTAGAAGAATATTTTATTAAGAAAACAATAAAATTTTGACTCCACAGACTCAGCTACAGAATCATCTGATTCTGTAGCTAGTCAAGAATAGCCAACAGGATCAAATCTAAATCAAATAAATTCAAATCGAATTATCCTTTAATAATCCTCAAAATGAGTTACTAATAATCCAATTGAAATTAAATCTAAATCAAATAAATTCAATTGAAACAGATTACCAAAATGTTTCTGTCTTTAGTTACCATAAAGTATAGTCAAACTTGGACAGGTTGAAATTGGACATTGAATCAAGTTCGAATGAAATACGATACAATCATAATCAATAATCATGATCAAATAGGATAGTAACCATATCAAATGAGATTTGCCACAACCTAACTATAATCGATATGATTTGACCATCAAACATACGTTACAACTGTAGCAATATGGATATCATTTCAATCAATAGTAACGATAGAAAGGCTGTAGAGATTCAGCACGATATTCATTCTATTTTGATCAAATGAGTAAAAGTTGTTACGATATACATTTAAACGAAACGTGTGTAACAGTCTTGACCAAAATCATCATCTATTTTAATCGTTGGGTATGACACAATCAGAATCGAATAGTATTTGCATAACCGTAACCTGAACAACAATCAAACAAGATCGGATTTAAGACAATAATAGACGAATTTTGTTCTGGACATGTTGTTTGGTTTTACGAATTCGTTTATGACTAAAAATATAGTGTCGTTCAATTTCTCAACAGAACAGGGTCGACTTGTCTTACAAAATGACTGACAAGAATTCGGGTTATTGTTATGATTTGCATCAATTCTCAACATAAAACAAAATCCCTTTTTTCAACAAAATCCCTTTTTTCAACAAAATCCAAATCATATCCAGGATGGTCAAAGTTACATGCAAGCAGCAGATAACCACTGTAGGTGTGTCATAACCAATTCGAATTACCATATAGAAAACATTGCAAAACAATTTGCCTATAATAGATACAACAGAACCTTCAATCGTAACTAATTTAAATCAAACAAATCCAGCATATGATTACTAAAATCAAAACCAAATCCAACTCAAACTATAAACAAAATTCGATTTAACAAATCAAATCATATACAGCAGTGCATGTTTATGTAACCGAGCAAGTCAATAATGCACACAGAGTTCACGAATGTGCCATATAAATGAGCAAGGGTTATACCAACTAGACCGTTGAGATTATGCCAGTTTCGAATTAACAATAGTCGTGGCTGACTCGACATTCTTGAATAGAATCGAACCAGTGGTTCGTTGCTTCTTGTCAGAGGGTTGTACCTTCGCCTCAAGACCAGTGAGCTTAGCCAATTGATTTTGTAAATCACGGATTCTGGTTTGCAACATCGACACATCGGTGTAATAT
Source organism: Picea engelmannii (assembly GCA_009831015.1). Taxonomy (NCBI): domain Eukaryota; kingdom Viridiplantae; phylum Streptophyta; class Pinopsida; order Pinales; family Pinaceae; genus Picea; species Picea engelmannii. Next base: position 449,915 of record ML791867.1, read on the forward strand.
CTCTCCAACCACAACCCACACTGATCGCACGGGGTGCCAGTGTTTTTTGATGATTCACCGAGGGTTCCTTGAGGTAGTCCAAAGCCAGGAAGCTTAGGATTATCCCTGAGGCAAGGTGGAAAATTCTTGATGAAATCATACGCAGGCTTGTCACATAAACCCTCTGAGTAAGGATACTCGTTGGCGAGAAATCGTTCGATTTCAGAATCAGAGTCTTCGCTGACCACGATAGGGTTAGAGTTGGCAGGGGGTTTAGGTCTGTTTCTCGCCATGCGAGAGATTAAGCGAGAGTTTTTCTTTCCTTTGGCATTAGCATTAGCTTTAGGTTTAGGCCGATTGACTGTAGGCTTAACAATTTCGACCTGTTTGGTCACAGACGCGGGCAGGCTAGTAGGGGGATCGGGTAGAGGTTTAGGTAGCAAAACACTGTAGGGTACAGGGGCAAGCTTTCTCTCGGTCACCATAGGCTTATCAACCTATGGTGGGTTGGGCTCTTGAAAACCATTACGAATGAGAAAATCACCCCAGCAGTCACGACGTAACCCAAACTCGTATATCATACACATTTTAATCAATCCCACATGGAAGAGGCTAGTATCAGCTTAGCTGCGTTCATACCGCTTGGCCATCTTGAACAAACTTCTGTGTATATAGTGGGGCATGCTGAGTTCGAAACCCATAAAAACCATCAATAAACGAAGGTGAAACAGAAAAACAAACCCATACCTGCCCTCGCAAGTAATAAATTGCTTGATTACCATTAGGAGATCATACCAGCGAGGTTTTAACAGTTTCGCAGGCAGGCCCCTGTCGCAAGAGTTCACCACTCGAGACTGAAATAAAAACGTCCATGGGACATTATCCACCTTGTAGCTTTTCGACCACTTCTGTCCTGTAATAGGTAGGCTAGTTACCGAGCTAAGGAATTGTTCAGTGATTTCAAGTTGCACATCACCTACTTTGGCTCGGCAGCCATCGAATGATAACGTGAATTGCCGAGCCACAGCAAGGTTATACCCATTAAATTTCCTTATAAACTGGAGCCATCCATATTTTTCCAGGTCGCTATAAGTTCCATCAAACATCAGTAGTGCTTGGCACCCATTGGGCTCGGCCCTCACAACCGGAGCCATAGCTTCCAAGCATGGTAGGGTTTGAATCAGAATGATACACAGGGTCGAAAATGGTCACGAAAAACAGCTGCAATACTCAAAGAGGCAGGGATTAATGGTAATGCGTGCAAAGGTGGCGGGACTACCACCGCCATGCAGAGCATTAATGGCATAGTACCAACCCTGTTCTATCAATCATAACCACATTCAACATAATCCGGCCAACACAAATCGTAAACGGTGGACAATCTTATTAATATGCCAATGTATGGTTCGAAACTATAGTCTTTCAATGTAGAATCAAGCCAATAAAACAATGCGCCAAGCAACAATTCAAACCATAAAATTGAAACCCGAAATATTAATCAATGTGCCATTGTAAACTTAGACTAGTGCCATTCCATGTTTTTTTCAAACTCATAATATTAACAAAGCGCTTTGTTTGCATAATCAATTGTTTCAAAGTTTATTAGAACATTGCAACCAAAGCCTCATATAATCAACAAGTCAAGAGCTCATAGTAATAAGCACATAAAACCAAAATCAATTATAACCCTTATAGGACCAAATGTAATCAATAAGTTTTCATGCTTAATGGCTTGTAAATCGACTTGCGCAATCAAAATGAAATGAACATAGTTTGAAAGAACCTTTGCAGTCATGTGATAGACCAATAGTAAAGTATCTTTCAGAGAATAAATAAAAGACTATGACAGTCCAAATAACGATAGATGGGTTTTCACACCTTCAGTTGTGAAAACTGAATTGAAATCAAATTGTAATTGTCGCAAAAATAAAACAAAAGTCTAGTTGCAAAATGCGACAATGATTTGTCGTTAGAAGACAAATTGGTGTAGGCAGCCTTTTTAAGAGCAATTAAAAAAAAAATGGAATTGGCTGCCAACAATGGCGACATGCTGGGTGAAGCAGTTATCTCTGTCAATAGAAATGAATTAGATCAGGACAACAAAGAAAAATTTGTCGTTAAAACAACAGCCAGAAAATCGTACTAACATCATCATCAACCGTCTTTTTCAGCTATGTTTCAAAAGATGCAAACCAAGAACAGCCTTTAAGATCAGCAAGTCACGATTTTTATAATAAAATCTTTGATACTGTTGGCATGGCCACTGCTTCCAGCAGGCATCCATAGCCTCGACAGGGTTTCCATTTAGCCCCCTCAGACGTCTTTATCCTGTCAAGAAGTTCTAGATTAGAATAAAGGACTTTAAAAGAGGTTCCATATAATTTTACAAATTTTCATTTACCCGACATTGCTTCGCTGCCAGCAGGCCTGTTCAGTACCCCGGCGAAGTTGTCTTGGCGCCATGCTTGCATTTACCCACTGCCAGCGGACCTGTTCAGTATCCCGGCAGGTTTACAAACACTTCCCATAGCTCTTATTAATATTTTTATTTTGTTCTTCTTTCATGAATAGCTGAGCGGGGTGACGCTGAAAATTCTTTGGTATTTTGTCATATTTTTTCAGACCTCATCAGAGTTTTTTTATATTGTCCTTTATCCGGCACCAGACATGTTTTATTTCTAAAACAACTTGCTATGACAGGGAGACATCCTTTTGAGTCATTCCTTTATGGAAAAGGGACAGCATAAAAAGATAAAGATAATCATGACAAACTTCACTCAGAGATTGAAATCAGTAAACTTCTTTCAAACAACATTTTCCAATATCATTTTCATAAATATATATCACTGATGTTTGTAAAATCTTTCAGAAATTATTTCAGCGAAGAGATTTTTCTATGGTCTCGGTCTGAATGGCTCAGTGTACAAGCATGCATATGTTTCAAAACACACCAAACTGATCAATCAAATCAAAATCATAAAACGAAAACAAAAGCAAAAATAAAAACAAAAGGGAATATTTACATAATATACAAAGATAAAAATCAAGCAAAGTATCTTTTCAGGGCTTGGCCATTCACCGGGTAGGTGTCAAGCTGCCCTTCAAGATTTTGCAAATGGAAGGAACTAGGACCCAACTTTTCAGCAATCAAAAATGGCCCAAGCCACAAATTTTGAAACTTGGTGTGTTCACCCTTCCCTTCGTGTGGTTTGTCCCACTTTAACACGAGATCACCTACTTCAAAATTTCTGTCAGAAGAAGAATTAGAATCGAACCATCTTTTAATCAGTTGTTGATGTTGATCCAATTTAAGCTTGGCCTGGGTTCTTACTTCTTCTAACTTCATCAACGCGTTGATACAGCTTTCTAAAGGGGACATTCTTCTTCGTGAAATTTTTGTGACAATTGAAGCGAAGGAAGAAGAATATTAGGTGGAAAAATAGCTTCTCTGCCATAAACGAGGAAAAAGGGAGAATTACCTATAGCATCTTTGGGTGTTACCCTATCATCCCACAGTGCATTCAGTAGCGCGTTGTGCCAGTTCTTGTGATTTTCAGCCACAGTTCTCTTGAGAATCTTGATCAAGTTCTTGTTGGTTGATTCTGCTAAGCCATTACCCTGGGGGTAGTAACTAGTAGAATACTTAAGCTTTATTCCTTTCTCTAAGGCGAAGTCACTCATCTCAAGAGAGGAGAAGTATGAAGCGTTATCAAAGACCAAACAATCAGGTATGCCAAAACGGGTAGTGATATTCGATTTCAGAAAGGCAATTACCTGACTTGTGTTAACCATTTTTAGTGCGGCGGCTTCAGACCATCGAGTAAAGTAATCAGTGGCTGTCACAATATACTTGTGATGTTGTGAGGATGGAGGGTTAATAGGAACAGTGATATCAAGGCCCCATTGCTGGAAAGGAGAATCGACTGTGACGTGTTGCAAAGGGAAGGCTGGTTTTTGCAATCGCCCTGATGCTTTTTGACAAATAATACATTTTCGACATAAGGCATGGGCGTCTCTAAAGAGTGTAGGCCAGTAATAACCGGCTATTAAAAATTTATGAGCTGTGGTATCGCCACCGAAGTGACCACCAGCTTCTCCTGCATGCAACTCAAGCAAGACTTTCTCTGCTTCGTCCTTTTCAAGGCAACGCATCAGTACACCATCAAAATTCTGATGAAACAGTATATTGTTAACTAGATGAAAGGAGGCAGACTTTAGTCTCAAATATCTTCTCTTGGCAGGGTCAAGGTGACGAGGTGTTGATCCATGTTGAAGACAGTGTCTAATATCGTCGTACCAGGGACTCATGAAGTTTTGCGTGCAACAGATCAGATTCTGATCGTGTTGTTCTAGGTCTGACGTATCACTATCTTCTTGTTGTTTGGTTTCTGAATCAACAACCAACTTACACAACCCTTGGCCTCTCACGATTTGCGCTGGAGTAATTTCTAAGTCAAATTCCTGCAAGGAGGTGACCCAGTTGGCTCTTTTCTCTCCTAACTCTTTTTGCACTAACAAGTTCCTAACGGTAGGATAAGGGACAATGACCTTCGTTCTTGACTTCAAAAGATAAGATTGGAAATGCTTAACTGCCTTGAAGACAACGTAAGCTTGCCGATCGACTGTTGGGTATTTAAGTTCAGCACCTTTGAAAGTGAAGCTCATAAAGGCGATGGGAACTTTGTTGTTCTCGGCATTCTTCTGAGTTAGGACCATGGCATAGGAATGATCAGAGGAAAAAGTATAAAGTGTAAAGTCTTGAGAGAAATCAGGGCTCATGAGAGACGGAGCATCAATTATGGCCTTCTTTATATCGTTAAAAGCTTGGTTTTCAGTAGGTCCCTAGTGATATTGGGTGTCCTTCTTAATCAGGTTTTGGAGAGGTCTGACCATTTCGGAGAAACTGGGGACAAATCTTCTCACGAAATTGATCTGGCCTAGGAAGGACTGCATGGATTTCTTGGAGGTAGGTGGGGGAAGTTTAGCGATGACTTGGGTCCTCTCGGGGTCAATGATCATTCCATCGCTAGACACAATGAATCCCAGTAGCTTACCCTGTTCTACTGCAAATATGGACTTCTTAGGGTTCAAAGAGATGCCGAATTTACGAAATCGTAGCAGAACAGCTCGTAGGTGAGCTAGATGATCATTTTTGTTTTTAGAGTAAACGGTCACATCATCTAGGTAGACTACTATAGAGTGATTGATTAGGCCTCTAAAATAAATATCCATTGCTCTCTGAAAGGTAGCACCGGCGTTAATCAATCCAAAGGGCATTTTGCGATAAGCATAAGTGCCCCACGGGGTACGGAAGGTGGTTTTCAACTGGTCTGGCGGAGACATTAAAACTTGGTTGTATCCAGAGAAACCATCCAGTAAGGATAGCCTCTCGGAACCAGATACTTGTTGACGTATCTGTTCCATGGGAGGGACAGGGTAATTATCTTTATCAAACGCTTTGTTGAGGTTCCGGAAATCGACACAAAGTCGAATTTCCCCGTTTTTCTTCCGCACTGAGACGAGGTTGGATACCCATTGAGTATGTCTTACAGGAAAAATTATTTTATCACTAAGGAGTTTATTCAATTCTTTTTGTACGGTCGGTTCTAACTTAGGATGCATTTTCCTCAACTTCTGTTGGAAGGGCAAGGTTTGGGGCTTCATTGGGATGACATGCTGTATAATATTAGGATCGAACGTTTTAAGATCTTCGTAAGTCCAAGCAAAGACATCCTTAAATTCTTTAAATAATTTAACAAAATCGGCTTTTTCTTGCTTAGAACATCCCAAGCCTAAATTGATACATTGAGGATTTTCACTAGTTCCTAGATTAACTTTTTCATAAGACAATGAGGAACTGTTTGTTTTGCAATTGATCATCTTTTTAAATTTATCTTCAAAATCATAAAACTTTTCTAATCTAGCAACAGATTTGGGTAAGGAATTTACCATGTCCGATAGAGCTTCAGAAGATTTCGGATCAGGTATTACCGTAAAGTCATGCAAATTGTCATCATGCGTTTGTTCATCTATCATAGTGCCTTCGAAGGTTTCTTCCATGTGCAGAAAGTTAATGATCTGCTGATCATCATCAAATACTCTCCAGTTTGTGATATTGTCTGGAACAGATGGTCGAAACAATAGCTCCACGGAGAATGCGTTTGGAGATAAGCCTTCTGCAGGAAGAAGTTTAGAAGCAACATTAGCAAGTAGATCTGCTTCAGTATTATTTGATCTAGGAATGGAATTTATATTAAAAGCAGAAAATTTGTTTATTAAACTCCATACCTCAGACTGATAACATTTGAGATGCGGGGTAAGACAATGTATAGAATTTCTCACCTGCCTGACCACTATCTCAGAGTCGCCGAATACAACTAGATTTTGAATGTGCATGTCTAAGGCTTTTCTGAGACCTTGTAACAAAGCCTCATATTCTGCAACGTTGTTAGTACATTCAAATTCTAATATGAAAGCCAATAATGTTTTGTTACCTGCCGGATCAATGCTGATGCAGCCTGCACCAGCTCCTTCTTTAGACTTGGAACCGTCAAAATATAAGGACCAAATTTGATTTTCCTCGGGCTCACAGGACTGTTGGATAGAAGTTGTTGATTGCGTATATGCTTTGATCTCGGATTATTTTTGTGGATTGTTGATAGGTGAAACTTCAGCCATGAAATTTCCAAAGTAGGTGTCCATCCCTTGGACTTCAGGTGAATCCTTCGGAGGTGTATATGGTTCATTAGGATCATTCAAGTCTGATACTGTGAACTTGAGGTAACGCTCACGGTTCACCCTGATCTTGTTGGGCTTACCGTTTTCTGGAAGCCATAAGTGAGACCAGTCCGTTGCGAAGTAACCATGTAGTTGCTCCGACCAGTCCCTGCTCAAAAACATGCCATATACTTCTGGAATATCCACCACAATTATATTAATAAACTGATGAACCTTTGGGTTAGACGATAATCTAATCAATACATTTTTCAATTCGCCCATAACTTTTACATCTGTTCGATCAAGTTGTATTATTTTCAAAGAAGATGGTTCTACTTTGGCGTTAATCTTTTGGCAGACTGACCAAGGCATCACATTTGATGATGCTCCCGAGTCAACCATACAATTATGCACATTTCTGTTGAAGATTTCGAAAGTTAAAAGAAAAAGGAGGTACATTCTTGCGAGTACTTAGAGTTGTTGCTTGTAGTTTCTTACTCGCGTTTTCTACGACTACTTTATCTGAACTATTTACACTATTTACATTGTTATTTACATTATTTACAGGAGTTACAGGAAGGCTTCCTTTGTCATGAGAACCAGGATTATCTTTTGTGGAAGTCTTCTATGGCACTTTGCTTTGCACAACCTTATTACCATTTGAACTACCATTCTTGCTATTGTCTGAAATATTTTGCAACATCTTCTGTAACAAAAATGGAAATTTCAACAATTCATAAATAGAAATGTTAGCCCGTAATTTCTTAAGATCTTCAACAACATCATAATCTATTTTAGGGCTATCATTACTTTGTTTAGTTTCTACTGATTTAGAGGGCCTTGGAGGCAAAGTTGTAGTGTTCACAGTAGGCAGTTTATTCGCGGTCTTGCTCCTAGTATTGTAAGGGTGCACAGTCTCAAAGTTTGCTTGGAAGATACTATCTGAGAGGTGACCAAAGATATTCAGAGAAGACTCTTCTTCTTGGGTTGTTTCCTGCTCGACTTCCTCTTGAGGGATGTCAGGAGGGATCAAGTCATCTTGGGTTCCCAGAATCGTCTGTAGAGCACATTGCAAACTTTCTAGGTTCAAGCCTTCGGGGTTTGTATTAGGCCAGTTGTTGGGCAAAATACCAGGTGGACGCATTACCCTCAAAGGTGTAAGGGAACAACCTACAGACAACATCTTCATGTTCTACATTACGGAGTCTGATGGCTAACGTAAATTTCTTAATATGGTCTTCTTCTATCTGTTTAGAATCGGGATCAAACTTAGGAAGCCATTTCTCTGGGTGCTTAGGCAAAGGGTGTTGGGCTCCAGGTACAGCTACAACATCCTGGTCTAACCAAGGTCTAGCAAGGTTGTTCTGATTTTCCATTGGGGTAGTGGGTGTAGGGGGAAGTGAAGGTGGATTACCTTCGTCAGAGGAAGAATCTCCCCCTGAAGAGGAAGGAGATGAAGGAGGTGGTGAAGGAGGTATCCCAGATCCTCCTGCAGCAGGATTTGTGTTCGGATCCGTAGGATTCACAGTGGGATCTATATCACCTAATTGTTCTCTGACTTCGGAGAAGTCTAAAGGTTGACCCCACAGGTGATTTGGTTGCCTAAGACTAGCAAAGGCTTTATGTGATTTAATAAGAGATTGTCTAAAAATTTCTTGAATATCACCACCTGTAGGATTAGGGGTTGCTGGCTCAACTGAGATCTGTGGATCCTCGGTTGAAGTAGTTGTTGTTTGAGGGGGGATGTTATATTGTGAACGACTTCTAGTCACTATGGGTGTGCGATTAGAGGGTGGAGGAGTCTTCCGACCACCTCAGGCCATTAATTAAGTTCAGGCCCTCCTTCTAGCACCATTTTTTGACGGGCGAAATTGACCGTCCGTCAACTGGGAGAGTGGAACCGGTCCGGGGTTGTCTAAATAACCCAAGCCGTTTGGAATGGACCACCCTGACGGGTTTAACGGCTCCGTTGGCCGCTCTAAGGTATCCTAAGAAAACCAAAGAGAAGAGATGATCTGAGCTAAGTGATCTAAACTAAGGAAACTAGAAACTAATAAAAATCAACTAAAACAAACTAACTAACTAAATAAAAGAAATCAAACTAAAATAGAGGAAACTAGAAACTAATAAAACAAATAAAGGAACTAATATACTAAAATATAAATGCGAACTATTCTATCTACAAACTAAAAATTATTCTTATAATAACTCAAATCAACTATCTAATTATCAATTTAATTACAGTTTATTCACAAATATACATTGCATACAATCTACAGATTTGAATAAACCTGTGAAACTAATTTGCTTGTTGTCCCAAGACAGCAAAGATAATTCTTTTTTGATTTTATGATTTATGAATAAGAAAGTAAACTAACTGAAATTAAAACAAATCAAAATTATATCTATATTAAACTACTTAATAAAAGAAGTAAACTAAATACTAATTGACCTGGAAACGCTCCAAGTCTGCCCTGTGTATGATGACTTCTTAAGATGGTTGGAGGAAGAAATTCACACCGTTTAGCTTTTAAGCTTCTCGCAAACGATCAGCTATGCTGCTTCTTGAAGTATGTTACAGGACAAACAAGACATAAAAGAATATCATAACAATTTTCTGATTATAAATTCCTGCAAAAGGGAAACCTATTATGCAGCAAATCTATATATTACAATTCAATTTATGAAGAAGACAAAGCTATGATTCACAAATTGAACTAACAACTGTTATGTCTTTTATCTATTTGGAAGAAACAAGATATAGATGACAGTAATAAATTATATCATTTGAATTTGATTTAGATAACAATGTAATACTAAACCATAAACAGAATGATATACAAAACTTGGAACACAATGTTGATATATTGAAAAGCAAAAGCTATGACAAAACACCAATTCTACTCCAGTCTGAATCAAAACTCCATATCCTTGTTTTCCCACAATTGAGGATGTCTCTTATTACAAAAACCATAGGTTTATATAGGTTTCTCACAAGGTAAAACATCCTTGTGAATAATAGTAAATAGTTTTACACAATCTGGGAATAATCCCAAAATCCCTTAAACTAAGTAACTAAAAATGCAGGTGAAATCCTTAAGATATCCTCCAACTGCTCCTCATATCTATTGTCAATTTGAATTTTCCTGTAATAGATACTAAAAATCAAGTTAGAAGAATATTTTATTAAGAAAACAATAAAATTTTGACACCACAGACTCAGCTACAGAATCATCTGATTCTGTAGCTAGTCAAGAATAGCCAACAGGATCAAATCTAAATCAAATAAATTCAAATCGAATTATCCTTTAATAATCCTCAAAACGAGTTACTAATAATCCAATTGAAATTAAATCTAAATCAAATAAATTCAATTGAAAAAGATTACCAAAATGTTTATGTCTTTAGTTACCATAAAGTATAGTCAAACTTGGACAGGTCGAAATTGGACATTGAATCAAGTTCGAATGAAATACGATACAATCGTAATTAATAATCATGATCAAACAGGATAGTAACCATATCAAATAAGATTTGCCACAACCTAACTATAATCGATATGATTTGACCATCAAACATACGTTACAGCTGTAGCAATATGGATATCATTTCAGTCAATAGTAACGGTAGAAAGGATGTAGAGATTCAGCACGATATTCATTCTATTTTGATCAAATAAGTAAAAGCTATTATGATATACATTTAAACGAAACGTGTGTAACAGTGTTGACCAAAATCATCATCTATTTTAATTGCTGGGTATGACACAATCATAATCTAACAGTATTTGCATAACCGTAACCTGAACAACAATCAAACAAGATCGGATTTAAGACAATTATAGACGAATTTTGTTCTGGACATGTCGTTTTGTTTTACAAATTCGTTTGTGACTAAAAATATAGTGTCGTTCAATTTCTCAACAGAACAGGGTCGACTTGTCTTACAAAATGACTGACAAGAATTCGGGTTATTGTTATGATTTGCATCAATTCTCAACATAAAACAAAATCCCTTTTTTCATCAAAATCCAAATCATATCCAGGCTGGTCAAAGTTACATGCAAGCAGCAGATAACCACTGTAGGTGTGTCATAACCAATTCAAATTACCATATAGAAAACGTTGCAAAACAATTTTCCTATAATAGATACAACAGAACCTTCAATCGTAACTAATTTAAATCAAACAAATCCAGCATATGATTACTAAAATCAAAACCAAATCCAACTCAAACTATAAACAAAATTCGATTTACCAAATCAAATCGTATATAGCAGTGCATGTTTATGTAACCGAGCAAGTCAATAATGCACACAGAGTTCACGAATGTGCCATATAAATGAGCAAGGGTTATACCAGCTAGACTGCTGAGATTATGCCAGTTTCGAATTAACAATAGTTGTGGCTGACTCGACATTCTTGAATAGAATCAAACCAGTGGTTCATTGCTTCTTGTCGGAGGGTTGTACCTTCGCCTCAAGACCAATGAGCTTATCCAATTGATTTTTTAAATCACGGGTTCTGGTTTGCAACATCGGCACATCGATGTAATATCTATCCAACCACAACCCACACTGATCGCATGGGGTGCCAGTGTTTTTTGATGATTCATCGAGGGTTCCTTGAGGTAGTCCAAAGCCAGGAAGCTTAGGATTATCCCTGAGGCAAGGTGGCAAATTCTTGATGAAATCATACGCAGGCTTGTCACATAAACCCTCTGAGTAAGGATACTCGTTGGCGAGAAATCGTTCAATTTCAGAATCAGAGTCTTCGTTGACCACGATAGGGTTAGAGTTGGCAAGGGGTTTAGGTATGTTTCTCGCCATTCGAGAGATTAAGCGAGAGTTTTTCTTGCCTTTGGCATTATCATTAGCTTTAGGTTTAGGCCGATTGACTGTAGGCTTAACAATTTCGACCTGTTTGGTCACAGACGCGGGCAGGCTCGTACGGGGATCGGGTAGAGGTTTAGGTAGAAAAACACTGTAGGGTATAGGGGCAGGCTTGCTCTCGGTCACCATAGGCATCTCAACCTCTGGTGGGTTGGGCTCTTGAAAACCAGTACGAGTGAGAAAATCACCCCAGCAGTCACGACGTAACCCCAACTTGTATATCATACACATTTTAATCAATCCCACATGGAAGAGGCTAGTATCAGCTTGGTTGCGTTCATACCGCTTGGCCATATTGAACAAACTTCTGTGTAGATAGTGGGGCATGCTGAGTTCGAAACCCATAAAAACCATCAATAAACGAAGGTGAAATAGAAAAACAAACCCATAACTGCCCTCGCAAGTAATAAATTGCTTGATTACCATTAGGAGATCATACCAGCGAGGTTTTAACAGTTTCGCAGGCAGGCCCCTGTCGCAAGAGTTCACCGCTCGAGACTGAAATAACAACGTCCATGGGACATTATCCACCTTGTATCTTTTCGACCACTTCTGTCCCGTAACAGGTAGGCTAGTTACCGAGCTAAGGAATTGTTCAGTGATTTCAAGTTGCACATCACCTACTTTGGCTCGGCAGCCATCGAATGATAACGCGAATTACCGAGCGACGACAAGGTTATACCCATCAAATTTCCTTATAAACTGGAGCCATCCATATTTTTCCAGGTCGCTATAAGCGCCATCAAACATCAGTAGTGCTTGGCACCCGTTGGGCTCGGCCCTCACAACTGGAGCCATAGCTTCCAAGCATGGTAGGGTTTGAATCAGAATGATACACAGGGTCGAAAATGTTCACGGAAAACAGCTGCAATACTCAAAGAGGCAGGGATTAATGGTAATGCGTGCGAAGGTGGTGGGACTACCACCGCCATGCAGAGCATTAATGGCATAGTACCAACCCTGTTCTATCAATCATAACCACATTCAACATAATCCGGCCAACACAAATCGTAAACGGTGGACAATCATATTAATATGCCAATGTATGGTTCGAAACTATAGTCTTTCAATGTAGAATCAAGCCAATAAAACAATGCACCAAGCAACGATTCAAACCATAAAATTGAAAACCGAAAGATTAATCAATGTGCCATTGTAAACTTAGACTAGTGCCATTCCATGTTTTTTTCAAACTCATAATATTAACAAAGCGCTTTGTTTGCATAGTCAATTGTTTCAAAGTTTATTAGAACATTGCAACCAAAGCCTCATATAATCAACAAGTCAAGAGCTCATAGTAATAAGCACATAAAACCAAAATCAATTATAACCCTTATAGGACCAAATGTAATCAATAAGTTTTCATGCTTAATGTCTTGTAAATCGACTTGCGCAATCAAAATGAAATGAACATAGTTTGAAAGAACCTTTGCAGTCATGTGATAGACCAATAGTAAAGTGTCTTTCAGAGAATAAATAAAAGACTAAGACAGTCCAAATAATGATAGATGGGTTTTCACACCTTCAGTTGTGAAAACTGAATCGTAATCAAATTGTAATTGTCGCAAAAATAAAACAAAAGTCTAGTTTCAAAATGTGACAATGATTTGTCGTTAGAAGACAAATTGGTGTAGGCAGCCTTTTCAAGAGAAATTAAAAAAAAATTGAATTGGCTGCCAACAACGCCATCAGTAAAGCCAATGTAGGGTAGAGAAGACACCGACATCCGGAAACCAAGAACAATGCAAGGTAAGCAGCTGGAGGTCGAAACCAAACAACAAAAAAAGAACACAAGAGTATGATACATTAAAAGTACAAGCACTCATGCAAAAATGTCTTAAGCATAATGCTTCTTTAAGTAAATCCCATTTCGAGGCTCACTCAAAGGGATTCCATCATAATCGACTAGCTCATAAGCTCCCTTCTCCAAAACACATTTGACAATGTAAGGACCTCGCCACATGGCCTCGAATTTACCGCCCACCAACAAATCATGATATTGTTCATAAAGGAGAACAAGATCACCTTCAGAAAAAACACGTGGATTGACATGCTTGTCGTATTGGGATTTAACACGTTTCTTCTGAGTTTCAATAACTAAGGTAGAATCATGATAGGTTTCGTCTAATTGCATTAAATACAAAATATGCTCTTCTTCTGTGGAGGTATTGGGGAGAAGTTCAACGACCAATTTCAAATATGGTATTTCACATTTAATCGACAAGATAGCCTCGATACCATAAACTAGATGGAAAGATGTAAATCTCGTGGATGACTTAACAAATGTCTGATAAGCCCATAATGATGAGAAAAACATCATGTGCCAAGTTGTCTTATGAATTCCTATAATCTGTTGAAGCATAGTAATGAGAACTTTGTTGATTGCTTCAACCTGGCCATTAGCCTGCGAGTAATAGGCATAGGTGATTTTAGGGGAGAAATTTCGCAGATGGGCGAAATTAAGAGGTTTGGAATTTTGGTTGGGCGAATTGTTTACATAGAGAGGTTTTTTCGGTTTACCTATATATAGCCCCAAATTTGTTTTCAAATATATATATATATATATATATATATATATATATATAACCCTTAGCCCACATATATTTGTGAGGGAAGAGCATGGAAATCGATTTTCGCCCCTTAAAATTCGAACCAGATCCTCCCATTCGCCTCAATTTTCTGGTAATGATAATGATTCAGAGGTTTTTCGTCCCCATTTTCTAGTAATGGAAACGATTCAGAGGTTTTTTGCCTCCATTGCCATCTCCCGCTAGTTCTTGGGGATCCGAAAATGAATCTTCGGGCCTACTTTTGGGGGACACCTCCTACCTACCATATGTTGGGGGTTCCTGCCCCACCTGCGCCAGCCGGGAAGAAATGGTTTAAAACAATCAATCTTCATTGAGAATTGAATCACCCAGAAATAGTTCTCAATCAGTGAAGGAGGGTGGAAAGCATCGCTACAGTGGTTATGGAGTGAGTTCGGGTAGTGGAACGCTATGGTAGACCAGGTTTGTTGTGCCCCACTACTTACTGCTATCAGGCGGTATACCTTGTTGAAGGCATTGAGGATGACATAGTTTCCTACTAACTTACTCTACTACCAACCCGCCCACCGGGGACATTCATTTCGGAATAGTTTGAGGTTACCTTGGGCAAAACACAGTTACTACAGAGTTGCACCATATATTCTTGATGTTGGGATATATATATATATATATATTATACTCACATATCTATGTGATACTCTTCTCTCTCTATCAACTTGATATACATAATATACTCAAATATATACGTTTCACTTTCTCCCCATTTGAATTGGAGACAATAGTGTAAATCCATTAAAAAGCAAATAGCCAAGATTATTGACAGAAGGTCTCATTCCCAGTGGTAAAAAATAGGGAATCATTGCCAATAAATAAATCCGCTTATAGTAAGTAAGTGCCCAGGAGGTCTTTGAAATAGGCCATTTCTGGAAATTTCTTTCTGGTATTCCCTTCCACCCAGGCCCCCACTCCATAGCCTATAGGAAGGAGAAGAGAAGAAGTTACCCATCTCAACTTGAATCAGACATTCATTGGGGAGCCATGTTCATAGGAGGTTGTTGTTACCCACCCTGCCTAGTAGGTGTTACAAGACGTGAACTACTCTCAATACACCATCCACAAGAGGTTATTAGTCTCCACCAATTTCCATAGCTGAGAGGAAGAAGCAGAGAAGTTACCCATCTCAACCTGAATCAGACATTCAATTGGAGTTGTGTTCACAGGAGGTGGTTGTTACTGCTAAGTAATGTAATGCAATATGATGGTTTTTAATTCCTTGCTTTAGTCCCCTTATTTAGTTCAAATTCCATATCCACAACCATTCAAAAACATTGAGGTAGGTGTAGTAATCACATTTCCCTGCATGAAAGACACTTAGGATCGGCAAGGACTCCTGGCTAGGACTACCTGATAAGAAAACAGAATAGTTGTAGAGTAAGTACTAGCCATAACAGACACAACAATAGACTATGAACTAGCACTCTTTAGACTATTAGCTTTGTCCATGCACTAAGTTCCATAGAATAAGTACGGGAAGGTACGGAACCAAGTGGAATGAGTGAGGCACATGGGTTCGCTGAGATACCATGCAATGTATCTCAGATTATGAGCAAACCAATGAAAAGCAGATTGAGAATCTCTCACCTCATTACGCTTTTTCCTTTGCCGAGGAAATAACTCATTATAGATGTAATTACATATATAATACATTGACTTTGGTCGCTCACCGATGGGTGAGCAACTTCGTTCCTTTCCCTTTTTGGGTTGAGTCACTTAACGTACCTCGCCCCTCACCCAAAGGATGGGTGAGGGACTTTGTTCCTCACCCTTTTTGGGTCGAGTCACTTAACATACCTTTTGGTTGAGTCACTTAATGTACCTCGCCTTCCTACCTCAGGCGAGTCACTTAACGTACCTTTCAGTAGGGAATTTACCATATACCAAGGCTCAAATCCCTTTCTGGTATTCCAAATTGGAGGAGAATTCCCAGGCCTTCCCACAGTAACTTAGTGTTGCGCCACGCTAATTTTAAGTCGGAGATGAAAAATATATTTGAATCCCTTACTATTCCTTCTTGCACATGTTCAATCTTTTTCCCACTGGTTTCCCAGATATATTTTACATTTTTGCCACTCTAATTCTGCTCATTCATGGATTTTTATTTAGCACCTCTAATCAATCTTATTATCCACCGTCAGTGCGTTCTGGCTCGAAATATTTGATTTTAGGTGCATTTCCACTCTTACTAACTTCCCATATTTCCCCCAACTTACAGGAGGGGAAGAAGAAAATCACTTATATATCCCATTTCGGAGAAAGAAGTGGCTCACGGATAATTGAGAGGAACGTGTCATATATGATTCCAAGGTATTCATATCACACTTGTTCCTCTTTGTCCGATCGCTCGTAAATAGCCATTATTCTCGATTGGAACTACGATTATTTATTTTGAATCGGAACTAGTAGAAGTAGTGAAGATGAAGTAGTTTATCTGGGTACTCTTCTCTTTACGTAAGCAATCCACTATTCATAATGTTTATAGCAAAGGAAGGCACCGCCGAGGCATGGAGGGTAAAATTAAAGTGTGGTTCTATCTATGGGAGGAGTCATCCATTGATATCCCTAACATGCAATCATTGGGAAGCATAAGCACCCATCAAATTCTTCTATCACTGGATGGAAACGATTCAGAGGTATTTTCCTCTAGTTTTAACTTTTATGGTACTGGAAACGACTCAAAACATCATTCCTAAAGAAGTTCTGATAAAACCAGAAATAAGAAACAGAATGAAATAACATGAAGGGGTTTTCTTGTGATTGGTTGAAGAATACCAACCTGTTCTTCCAGTATCTCCCAGGTCCCTTCTTCCACGATCAAAACTTTTTTAGACAAGGCATTTTCTTCCATATTGTTCTCCCTGTAGATATGAGAATATTATATGTCATTAAAAGCATGTATCAAGGGCTTATTCCCATAGCATACTGAAATAATAACTTCTGTAGAAAAATAGCGGGGAAAGATTTGCATTTTCCTCTATGGAACATAGCATGCAAAAATGACCTTGTGATTCTTTGAACACGGACTGGTTCTTTTTAATCCTCTAGGATAGTAAACCTCCAAAGGTGGCAGAACATGAATTGGAATTGTTTGTATTTTGAATATATGGTGGCAGGGTTGGAGTGGTTTTTGGCATGGAAGCTGAATCACAAGGTGCCCATAATGTGATAGCAGGGATTTTCGATGATTTGAAAGCACACAACAACAAGAGTATCCTCTTTGGATTTGTGGGTAAGCACAGAAGCCTTCAGATTTTACTGTTTAGTAAATTGAAGCTTGAGTGGCTTTTGCAAATACTGGCACAATTCCTTCTTTTGAATTTGGTTTGAACACTAGAAAGTTGTGAAATAGGTGGGACTGAAGGTCTATGTTCACAGAACACTTTGGTAGTGACAGATGACATGTTGAAAAGCTACCGCAATCAAGGTACATTTTTTCACTAAAAAAAGTAAAGGAGTTGAGATCATATCCATGTGTTCTGTTTGAGTTGTCTATGATGATTGAATAGATGAAGTATCTAAAATCAAATAGATTAATGGGATATGATCCTCAACTATTAGTGTCTATCATTTATCACTTGTAGTTTTTGAGATGAAACTTCCTTTCCTCACTTCATTTAA